>JASCZW010008375.1:0-51614 GCA_034211315.2 Aedes japonicus | reverse complement strand
AACTTATGTTCTAAGACTACAATACGTTAGTATTCCGTTTGCTAAACAAAACTTGGAGCATGTGGTCTTTGTTTCCTTCTCAACCCTATTTGGCACACAGTGGGTTCTGAGGATTATGATACGCTCGTATTCAGAATGGTTTTTGGGCGAAGTTTCAAGATTGATATTAACTGAAATGATAGTATCTTAATTATGTTTGGATTGTTTTTTTTTTAGCTAAAATTACTAATTCGACATTTCACATTAACACAAAATTCTTCGGTAAATTTCAAGAATGTCTTTGGGTATGGAAAACATGAACCAAGCTTGTTCTAGATAAAGTGCTTCATCCTCTTCTTTTATTTTTGAGAGGGACTTTAACCCTTCAGGTCATTCGTCATTCGTCGAAATGCAACCTATTTTTCAAAAAACGATACATTCTCTTGAAGACTAAGCGCTTATACGTACGGTATCTATTAGTGGAGAGTCTTCTTGAAAATGCACACTTCTTGAAAAACAGGCTGCTCTTAGACTCATTATATTGTTTGTATAAACGTACGATACCTATGAGCAGTTATTGTTTTACAAATACATCCAGAAAAAAACAAACAATGTTACAAAATGATACCAAACTATTCATACTTCAGTTATTTATTTTCAACTGAAATCAACAAAGGAGAATAAGAGATCGCAGCAAGCCGTGCTTGGTAACTAACGTATTTCGTTTTTGTTGCGTCCTTTTTGCGAAAAATCAATATATTCGTAATTCAACCTAAACAAACAGTGAAATCATAAGATTCTCACGTGTTTTGTGTAAGATGTAGTGAATATAATAGATTCCCTACCAAAATTTGTGATGGCCGGTAGTTTTTCCCCGTTTTGTTTTTGTTTTTTGTGCTTCGTCCCCGCACCCGGAGGAGGAGTTAATATCAGCCTAGTTGTGTTTGTTAGTGCTGTTAGTATTGTGGCTACGTGGACATAAATGATTAAATTGGAGTATTTTTACGCTTTGTCGTGAATGAATTGATGATTATAAGCAGTTAAGAAGTCGATATAGAGTCGCCTCATAGCGGGGATTTTGATTATTAACAGAGTGTGGAGAGAGAAAAAAGGAAAACCAGTGTAATGTAGAAAACGGCCATTTGCTGGTTGAAGTAAAGAACGAAGCTAACGCGTATGCACGCGTGAGTGGCTGGCATATAATTTCAGATGCACGTGGTATACAGATGGAGAGCTGTGTAAATTTCTTCTTGGAAGAGTTTTTTCACCTGTGATTTCCATTGTATTGCATTTGTGCGCGGAGTACTAATTCTATTCGGGCTGTTCCATTCGAAAACGCTTATGTGAAAATATTTGCCGAAAAGCGGAGTTCTACGTATGTAGAGACAAATGCATCCTTTAGCGTCACAGGGAAGCCGTTCAAATTAACTGCACATCAGCATCGATTTCCGGTGAGATCTATCTGATTATAACCAAACTTGAACGATACTACTAATTACGTGCCATCATCAAAACAATATGACTTGATGATGGTAGTGTATGCACAGTACCTATGTCCGTTTGATGTTTGTACTGTATTGTTGTAAGTGAAAGTGACCTCGGAATGGACGTGAGTAACCAGGCATTCTGAAATGGGTCACTGGAACCCAACAGCAATCACCTTCCAACTCCCGTGCTAAAAATGTTTGTCGAGTCGACAACAGTTCGTTTAACTGCAAACATTTTTCTTCCATAAAATCACTGCCGGACGGTGGGCGTTGGATTGTATATACACAAGCACACAAAATATGTCGAAAAGGAAAGCATTATCGTTGACACCGTTGCACAACCTCTTTGAAAGTTTTGGTTACTTTTATCTCGGATTGGGCGTGGAATTTTTGGGGGCCTGCGAAATACAACGAATAGACGATGGGACACCGTCAATGCATGTGTCACCACCGAAAACTGCGACGTTGTTTCCCAACTTGCTATCTCAGGCAACACGTACACGTCAGTCAGTTGCCCTTCCAATCTACTATGAATGCTGCGATCGTAATCAATCCACCAGTCAGCTCTCCAGAGGTGGTGGCGTACTTATTGCGGTAAAGTTTAACCATTTGTGCAAATCTGCCACGCTTGAGGATTGCGACCATCTGGAGCAAGTAACAGTGTGCTTTAATCTGAAACACCGGTCGCTATTGATCACCGGAATCTATCTCCACCCTCTTAGTCTTACACCGATGCTCTACAAACCATCATCGAAAGATGATGGCGACTACAATCGCCCGGTTTTGAACTGGAACGACGAGGATGTGAACGGTTATTTACAATCGAATGCGTCTACGGAGCAGGAACTGGCACTTACGGAACCGATGCTTACCAGCAGACTAGTCCTAGTTAATTCACTTGTAAATTCAAATAGAAGACTCTTGGACTTAGCTTTCACCCCCGAACCGGATGCTATCAACCTACTTGTGCCCCCTGTTCCTCTCTTGAACATCGATCAGCATCACAATCCGTTCATCTTAAAATTAGACGCCCACTGCAATTCGGCCATTATATCCGATTATGATTCGTATCCACTTGAATTAAACTTCAGGCTCTGCGGTTTCGACTTCATGAATAATGTATTGGCTCTAATTAATCGGTAACAGACTTTAGAGGGTGATTCCGTCGATGCTATTTCTGACCAATTTTACGACAAACTGTATAAAACTCCTTATGCGCGAGTTCCTCTCCGACGGCGGATTACAAGACCAACTTCTGTGCAACCCTGGTGGAATCCAACGTTACGCAATCTGCGGAATATGCTACGCAAGTCGAGAAAACGACACCCCTGTCAATGCTGCGAACTTGTTGCGTGCTTTTTTCAACCTGTTTATTGCACAAATCCGCCACCTCTGCACCCAAATAGCTTCGACAACATACGAAAGTTCAATATAAACTTCCCAGCACTTTGTTTCTCGCCGAATGACGTCGTGAAAGCCTTGAACGACCTTGATGTTTCAAAAGGCTCTGGTGTAGATGTAATTCCTCCGTCTCTTCTCAAGTTTTGCTAACGCTCTCTTTCTTTTCCGATACCTTACTCCACCAATCAGACTAAGGCTGGCGTGGCCTCTGCTGTACACAGAAGTCGTTTCCATTGTAATCGGTCCATGGCTGTACCTCGCCAGCCTCGCTGTCTGCGGAGGGTCCGCAGGTCGCCTCCTACTTGATCGATCTACCTTGCTCGTTGCGCGCCTCTTCCTCTTGTACCTGTCTGTTCGTTTTCGCAAACCATTTTCGCAGGGTTGTCGTCCAACATTCTTACGACATGCCCAGCCCATCGTAGTCGACCGATTTTTGCGATGTGTACGATGGGAGGTTCTCTCAGCAATTCGTGGTTCATTTGCCTTCTCCACGTTCCGTCTTCCATCTGCACTCCACCGTAGATGGTACGCAACACCTTCCGTTCAAAAACTCCAAGGGCGCGTTGGTCCTCCCCTAGCAATGTCCATGTTTCGTAGCCGTAGAGAACTACCGGTCTAATTAATGTCTTGTAGATGGTCAACATTGGGGTACGGCGAACTTTGTTCGATTTTAGCGTCCTTCGGAGTCCAAAGTAGGCACGATTGTCAGCCATAATGCGCCTTTGTATTTCTCTGCTGGTGTCGTTATCGGTGGTCACCAGCCCAGATACACGAGTTCGTCTACTACCGTCGATCTGAACTCGTGCTTGAAGGCTAACATTGCCTTCTCGTGAGGCTCTTCCCTTCATGCATTTTGTTTTCAACGCATTAATCACAAGCCTAATCCTACCAGCTTCAGCTTTAAGTCTCAAAGCTACGTGCTACGATATCAACGTCGTCGACGAAGCCAAATAGTTGGACAGACTTCCTGAAGATCGTACCACTCGTGTCAATACCAGCTCTCCGAATCACACCCTCCAGTGCAATGTTAAACAACAAACACGACAATCCATCACCTTGCCGTAACCCTCTCCGAGATTCGAAGCGACTCGAGAGCGTCGCTGATACTCGGACGACACACATCACTCGATCTATGGTTGCTTTGATCAACCGCGTCAGTTTTTCCGGTTGGTTGGTAAATGACTGGATAATGCGTACCATTGGTACTTCGTGTACCTGCAGGTATAAAATAGATCCTACTGCGATCCTTAGCCTGTTGTCCAGTTACTCCTATCCTTACCTCCCCGTGGTGCCGACTAGGGTATGAGTAACTATAGGAAAGATCGGGTAACCAACCCCGGTGGGACCTTGGTCGTATGCTGACAGGGAAGGGGGGGGGGGCTGCCCTCTTCCAAGGGTGCAGTCTATCTGAGCGTCTGTTCTCCATGTTAGGGGCGGCTCAAACCAGCGTCTGTTCTCCATGTTAGGAGCGGCTGATCATCGTCCTTGTGCCAGCGTGGGACTCTAATCAGTGCTGTGCACGATTGCCCTCGGCGAGATAGTCACCATATCACGCATCACTGATCATCAGAGTCGAACGAACTCAAAAGTTCTTCATCAGATTCGCGCTGCGGAATCTTCCATGGAACGACCCGTTAAATCTGCCCGACTATACCGCAAGATGTATGCTGATTGGATTGCAAACCTTGCGAGCCAGGCGCACAATCATTCAGCAACTAGTTTTCTACGACCTGTTACGCACCAATATAGACTGTCCGGAACTCTTACGCGATGTTCTCCTTCACGTCCCACCCCGATAATTGAGAAGCGCACAACTAGGCGCTGTACCTGCTCACCGGACCAGTTACAGTTTCAACAATCCACTTGACGCCTGCCTGCGAGCCTTCAATGATACCAATGAACATTTCGACTTCAACATTAGCAAAAACGTTTTTAAAAATAGGATTAAGAATAGTAGGTAGAGTAGTCTGTACGATTTTTAGTCGAAGACGAATAATAAAAAAAATATGTGTCTAAAAACTTCATGTGTGACCTTGAAAAATCTTTCGATCGATTCATTGCGCTGGTTTTGTCATATAAGATACCAAAAATAAGTTATGTGTACTAGAACAATACATGAGACCATGTCTTAAAGATGAATTTTTGATCATTACTTAACAAGTTGTGTTACTTGGGTTGTATAAATCTTGATATCACCCTTTATCCACGACGGGTTCAGTTGACTGTAAAAGTTCTCCTTGTCCTTGTCGGTCGACGCATAACATTGGATTCAATTCAATTTGATATTGATATCAAAATTAGTTAGTAATATCTTAAAGGTGACTTTAGACTTCACTCGGGTACCGTCTGGTCACCCTACATGATCCCCTCATTACATCTGAAAATCCTCTCTTCTTTTCAGCGATGTTCCGAAACCCATTTTTAAGGCCTCGTCCCCAGCCAAAACCGCCGTGGAGCAAGTGAACGAAGAGGAAGAAATCGAAGAAGAAGAAGAAGAGGAAGAGGAGGAAGAAGGAGACGAAGAAGAGGAAGAGGATGAAATTGACGAGGAAAAGGAAGTACTTCACAGACCAACCGGCGCCCAGTCCAAGGACGAAGAAGAGCTGGAAAAAGAAAAACCAGAACCCACGAGCACAACCAGAAGTTCTTCATACAGTCCGCCTTATAGACGCCGCCAGTGGCGTGCGTGGGATGATTAACTGAAAAACGCAAGCGCTAGTTTGAAGAACACAAAAGACATTTGAATTACAAATAAGCAGGTAATTGGTTTTTATTTTCAATTGGTTAAAAATGCATGGAAAATTGTACGCTAGGAAACGAGCTCTATTCTAACAAAAAAACAAAATGGTGGGGCAACTACCGTTCAAACTTAATCATATCACCTTCCTTGTAACAACTACTTACGTAATACTTAAATCTAAAAAAAAATCACTTTCTCTAGCTATCTCGGAAGCCATTTCACTTAATCAATTATTAGTGTTCACCAAAACACAGTTCGCATCACGCACCAGAATCGTCTGATGTGCTTTGAGTACTCGCCGTCCCATTGCTATTGTTGGTCACAGAAGTCTTGCCGCCAGATTCTTGGATGTGGCGGTGATTATTCGCGGCTCTACCACTGGCTGGGCGTGCTCGGCGCAGGAAGATCTTCTCAATCCCGTGAATCGGCGATTCAAACACTAAACACAACCCCAGCGCCGTCAGGAAGGTCAGAACCACGTGCGACAAGGTTACCGCCGTCTACGGAATGGACAGAATAAGCCATTTAGTCTTTTCTTCATTTAACGCTAAAAGTACTTACCATGTTGACCACACCCCCGTACAAAGGAACCCTCTGTGAGGCACTGAAGTACAACTCAACCAACCCGTTCGTCAGGTAGGCGCAATACGTCAACCGACTTATCGGAACCAGTATCCGTGAAGAGAGGAACTTCTTCAGAGGCCCAGCATGGCCAGTGACACACGCTAGCACTAGCCACCCGCTGGACATGCTCCAGCCCAGCCGATGCAGTGCCGCGTAGAGGGCGTTGTACAGGTAGTTGTTCGTTCCGGTCGAGTTGTAGAACGTGGTAATGCCTAACATCGATACCGTTCCGATCACCGTTGAAGCAACCCAACAGAAGAAAAGCTTATGCCTGCCAATCGTTATACTGTGTGCGGATAAAATAATGGTTAGTCGCTGGTTCCACGAATTTATTCTAAACCTACTTTTTCTGTTGCATAATGTGCACTATATAGCCCACAGCAAGTCCGAAGATGTAGCCCGTTGCTCTCATGTGCGTCTTCACGTAGACATTCGCAAAATACCAGTTGGAGTTCAAATCGGCCACTTCGCTGAAAAAGAGAAGCGATATTTAACAATCGAAGAACCTTCCGATTTCGTTAACCTTACTCCGCAAAGATCATCAGCGTTGGATCGAGTTCTCCGTAGAAGGTCACAACGAACGGAATAGCAATGGAGATGAGTGCCACCGTCGTGAGCAGTGCCACTCCCACTCGCCTACCGTACTTCCACAATGGGTACAGCAACAGTGGTGCCAGGACGAACAGTTGTGAATCCGCTGCCAGGTACCAGGACTGGAACATACAGATCCGATCCGTACCGAGGTAGTTGTTGATGTAGAGCGCATTTCGCCACCAGCTCTCTCGACAGCGAGCCTGCTCCAGTTGCATGCGTTGATCCCAGAGGGGACCACTGCCAAGCCGGGGAAGCCAGGTTGCGTACAGGGCAATGATGGCCCCGTACGCCGGAGTCAATCGGATGTAGCGGAAGACGTACAGCAGGCCAAAGTTGATCTTGCCGTGGCGTTTGTCCAGCTCGATTAGCAGAAGGCGTGCGAACAGGAATCCGCTCAGCAGCAGAAAGGTATCCACCAGAAGCGGCGAGTTGAGAAGGAAGGCGTTGCGTACGTATTTTGATTGCTGGAATGAGGTGATGGGTAGGTGATTGATTACTTATTATGGATAGTGAGGTTAATTTTTGAGGAGTTTTCAAATAATGTCAAGGCTTCGTGCATCGGAAGAAAAATCTCGGTAGAAGAGGATTTTCTACTTTAAGAAAATCTGCGAAGGCAGAAAAATTATCTGGTAGAATGTATGGAACAAACTTCAATAAGGATGAAAAAAACCAGTGAGTGATCCACGGAGTGACACTAATGGCGTCGCCACACGGTGGCTATTTCTAGAATATAGTGTGCAATATGTTAGAAAACTATGTAATAGTTCATAGGAACACCAAAACTATGTAGTGATAGCTCATAGTTATGACTTGCAAGCGATAGTTTTACGCTATGATATAGAACCGTACCCGTTGTCGTGTGTACACTCTAGTGACAGTTTCTATGTAATAGCAGTAGGCTATGAACTCTTCCATCCAGAAGGAAGAATTTATAGTTCTTTGGTCAAAGTTTTTTAGCAGTTCGTTTATTTTATTGCTAGTTTGTTTTTTAGCGGTATTTATTAAAGGAAAAAATTACCAGGAAAAGAAATTCCGCTCGATTGAGATGTGGGAGAAACATTCGGTGTTGTGAAACTCAACTAACCCCAATCGCTTGAGGAAGTCTATACTTCAAAGTGAGTGTATTATTCTGCTTTCCAACTCCTCCTCGGACGTAAATTTATACCAGGGGATTTTGATACCTAGCTAAGAACTAAGAATTTTCAAGATAATAACGTTGAGAGGTAGATTACGATTCTACCAGCTCTGATTTTCAACCTTTGATTTTTTCCCTGACGCCAACGTACAATCACCCGTTTTGAAACTTGAAAAACCAAGGAAATCCAAACCAAAGCCAGCATTGCGCAATTTGAAGCATGAAAAGTCAACAAATGATTAGATGCGTCGAAATATGTGGTGTTCCGAACCCACGGAAACAACTTGATCCAGCATCAGATTTCCCAGCATTACTGATCCTTCTTTTTGCTCCTTTGTTGACATACGTAAACTCGTATTCAGCACCCACCATAGCCATTAGAAGGATGCTGAACTGCTTTTTATAATTTAAATAATCACTGACGCTGCAGGGGCTTTTTTACTAACGTGCTTTCCATCCATACATCCACCTTCACAATTGGAAAATTGCCATTTTTCCTCAAAATCACGTGAAATTGACAGCCTTTTCTCTTCTGAATAATATTTGAATTTTAAATAAACCTGTTGTTTCAATTTCAGTCAATTTTTGCTGCTCTTAGAACCTGTACATGCGAATATTTTGAAAGTTCAAAGCAATGAATTTAACCGATTTGCTGGAACTTTTCCGAAGAACTTCCCTGAGCTTTTCTGAAGAACTTCCATGAAATAACTTCGCTGAGATTCCCTAAAGAATTTTCGCGAACTTCTCTGAAGAATTATCTGAAGTTCTCTGAAGAACTTCCCCAAAGTTTTATGCAGAACTTCAGAAAAGTTCTCTGAAGAACTTTCCCGAACTTCTCTGAAGAATTATTTGTATTTCTATGAAGAACTTTCTTTAACTACTCCGATGCTTTCCAAAGAACTTCCCAGAAGTTCTCTGAAGAAATTCCTTAAAGTACTCTGAAGTTCTCTGAAGCACTTTCCTGGAGGACTCTGAAGAACTTCCCTGAACTTCGCTAATGAAGCTCCACGAATTTCTTTGAAGAACTTGCATTCACTTCTCTGAACTTCTCTGAAGAACTTCCCAGAACTTCTCTAAAGATCTTCCCTGGATTTTAATGAAGATCTTCCCTAAAGTTCCTCTGAAGAACTTCCCTGAAGTAACTTTCCTGAAATTCCCTAAAGAATTTTCTCGAACTTCTCTGAAGAATTATCTGAAGTACTCTAAGAACAGAGTTTTCTGCAGAACTTCACAGAAGTTCTCTGAAGAAGTGCAACTAAGTTTTCTGAAGAACATCTCAGAATCTCTGCAGAACTTTCTATGAATTTCTATAAAGAAGGTTCCTGAATTTCTGTGAAGAACTTCCATGCAGTTGCTCCGATGAACATCCTTGTAGTTCTCTGTAGAACTTCCCTGAAATTCCTCTGAAGAACTTCTCGGAAATACCCTGAAGAATTTTCCCGAACCTATCTGAAGAATTATCTGAAATTTTCTGAAAAACATCCCTGAAGTTCTCTGAAGAACTTCCCTGAAGTTTTCTGAAGAACTTCCCAGAAATTCTCTTCAAAACTTAACCGGAAGGTATGTGCAGAGCTTCACTGAAGTACTCTGAAGAACTTCCCCAAAGTTCTCTGAAGAACATCTCCGAAGTTCTCTGAAGAACTTCCCTGAACTTCTATAAAGAACTTACCTGAATTTCTGTGAAGAACTGCCCTGCAGTTCCTCCGAAGAACATCCTTGTATTTCTCTGTATAACTTCCCTGGAATTCCTCTGAAAAACTTCTCGGAAATACCCTGAAGAATTTTCCAGAGAACTTCACAGAATTTTTCTGCAGAACTTAACCGGAAGTTAGGTGAAGAGCTTCACTGAAGTACTCTGAAGAACTTCCCCAAAGTTCTCTGAAGAACATCTCCGAAGTTCTCTGAACAACTTCCATGAACTTCTATAAAGAACTTACCTGAATTTCTGTGAAGAACTTTCCTGCAGTTCCTCTGAAGTACTTCCCTGACATTGTTCTGAAAAACTTACTTGTAGTTCGCTGAAGAACTGCCCTGAAATTCCTCTGAAGAAATGGCATTGGAGAACTTCCTTGAATTTACTTTGCTGAAATTGTCTGAAGAACTTTCCCAAACATCTCTGAAGAATTATCGGAATTTCTCTGAAGAACTTCCCTGAACTCCTCTGAAGAATTTCCCTGAAATAGTTAACGGGATTTTCCTAACCTAAAACCTTCAGCAGATAAGCTTCAATTTTCAAGCCTTCCAGGCGAGCAATCTACAATTTTGTCCAGACTTTGCGAGTTTTTGTTTTTATCCACTTTTTCAATATGATGTACGCAGCAGCTGCAGCATTTTTTTCATTCTCTGTCCATAGATACAGGGCATGATTTTGTCACTGTTTTGAGTCTAGTCAGTGAAAAGTCACTATTTGCATCCCAAAGTCACTAAAGTCACTATTTTCGTACGAATTGTAAAAAGTTAAAAAAAACAACGCTGTTCCGCCTGAATTCCTGGAAGACCAACTTACGTTATGATATAATCTTGGGATATTCTATGCCAAACAAACTAACTTAACTTTGTATAGCCCATACAGCTATTGTTACAATTGTAGACCTTAAGTTTTCAAATGACCTGAAACTAACAAGGTTATCTTATGATGTCTGTGGACGTTTCAGAATATTAATTGAATATGTTTGAATATTTATGGTAGCCTTGTATAGCCCAAAAAGCTACGGTTACTACCGTATGTCTTATGATCCAAACTCAAGGTCCGTTTTTATCAACCTGAACATCCCGAAATAATCTGATTTAAAGCTAACTTAACGACTATAGATCCTAAATCCTGAACTCAAGGGCAGTTTTGCTGACCTAGAACATCCCAAGATATCTCATTATATCGGTTGACCTTCGAAAAGACTCACTTATTTTGATCATATACATATTGTTACTTGGTTTAGTCCAAAAAGCTGTAGATTATATGTTTTGCATTCCAGCAAAATTCGAATAACCTAGAACATCCGAGAAGGTTATCTCATAATGTCTGTTGTTCTTCCAAAATATTCAATGAAAATGTTTCAATACACATCGTAGCTATGCATAGCCCAGAAAACTTTTGTTACAACTGTAGGTCCTATGTACTGATCTCAAGGATAGTTTGGATGACCTGGAACATGTCACTTTGTTTTATAATGTATTTTGACTTTTAGAATGTTAATGGAATATGTATATACATTTTTTGTAACTTTGTATTGCCCTAAATGTACTGTTACAACTGTAAATCTTGAGTTATGAATGCCAAGACAGTTTGGATAACCTAGACCATCCCAAGTTTATCTTCTTGTGTATTTTTACGTTCGAAAATATTGACGGAATACAGTTGAATACGTGACGCAACACTATATATTGACCAAAAACTACTGTTACTATCGTAGATTTCAAGTTCTGAACTCTAGGACGGTTTGGATTACCTAGAGGATCTCAAAGTTTGTAAAGATTCATTCAATATGTTTGAATACATATGGTCACCATATATAGCCCAAAAAACTACTGTTGTAACTGTTGACCTTATGTTTTGAACTTAAGGACAGTTTGGAGTACCTAGAATATCCCAAGATTGTCGCATTATGTATATTAGCCTTCCGCACTATTCAATCATTATTGTTAAATACATATAGTCCCTTTGCACACTCTAAACACCTACTGTTACAACTATAGATCATATGTTCTGAACTCAAGGACTGTTTGGATGGCCTAGATCATCCCCGTTTATCTCACATTGTTTTTTTACGCTTGAAAGTATTCACTGAATATGGTTGAATACGAAGCGTAACTTTGTATAGCCCTTAGAGCTACTGATACAACTGCAGATCTGAAGTTTTGAACTCAAGTACAATTTGGATGACCTAGAACCTCTCAGAAAGATACAAAAATATCTAATGCTTAATTTAATGTAATAATACGTATACATATGTACAATATTCTAAAACAACGCTTAACACTATTAATAAGGCATTTTTTTTTCTTCCTGAACTTCTTCATCTTCAGGATGTTCTAGGTCATCAATTAGGTGTTAAACTCATGTGCTTTTTATTTTTTCCAGTTAGAAAAATTAATGGAAAACATTTTTTAAGTCTGTGTGATTTTGTATCCTTTTGGGGTCACATTTGACCCCCTAGGCCTGAAGGAATTAATATACGTTTTAAGGAAAGGCTTAATGAATTTTTCAATAGTATGTGGCCCCAAATCAACAATGTTCTCTATTGAAATCGATGCGTAGAAATACTTCCGATCAATTGGTATGACATTTTTGAAATTCTTTTATGAAATTACTGAGATATTAATGCTCAGAACCTAACCACTTTTCGTGACGGTATGAATGCGATTTTGTTTTAATTGTACCCCTGTATAGTAAACAAAGACGTAGTCCTACGTCAAAAGTCTGGAGCCATATTGTGGATCTCGCAACGAAGAACTTTTCTCACAAGCGTTCGTTTTAAAAGTCGTTCGTTTCAAGCTACGAAATGCCACCCCTGGTTTGCAGAACTTTGCCATTGCCTCAAAGCATCCAGTGAAAATCGCCAAGTTACTTCCGATTCAGGTCAACTATGATCTTCTTATTGACGAATGGAACTTTTTAAAAGGCTAGGTGCTGCCCTAGAGTACAGAGTACAGAATTAAGGAGTATCGGAACTAGTTGTTTACTAAGAAAAGGTAGGTGGCAACGGCTCAAAAAAGGGATTGAGAAGCAAGATATGTCAGAAGTAATTCTAGCACAGGCCATGCTGGAAGGCGTTTCAACCGTGCGTATAGAACCGTCTTCGCAAAAACGAGCAGGAGGCCGTGAAGAAAAAAGTCCCTTGTCAGATCTGTCTTAACATATGACAAACAACTTGACATTTCTTCAATGCTGGGCTTAGCTCAAACAGATTTTTTAAGACATTTTCATCAAATTTTAATAATTGCATAACCCTATCCCGATTTTTTAGGATGTGGAGCAATGATGGAGTCCCTAAAAGCAGTTTTTTGGAATTGAAAACTTTTTTTAAGGATTATTTTGGATTTCATCATGTATAACGACTATTCCAGAAAATATAAACACACCTTATTTTAACGGTTACTTAGACTATAATGAAATATTTCAACATGTTTTGGCTGCGTCCTTTTGTTTGCATATATCTGAATGACATAGCATCAAAAAAGTGCTCAGTTTTGTGTTACCTATCAAAACGCGCGGTCTTACTCCAGAACAACGGAAAAGTATCGTGCACAGATGGTGCACTGTGAGCGGACTCTCCTTGAGAAAATTGACTAAGAAAGAGGGTGTAAGCGTCGGAGCGGTACGATCTGCGGATTCGGAAAACATAGAGAACAGTGTACGTTTGAAGATGCGCCGAAGAGAATCGGAAATCCGGTCCTGCTAGTGCCGGATATCGATACAAAGATCAGGAATGCCTACAAGCCGAAAACCAGTGACTTCCGTTCAGGATGTTGCATAAAAAACTAGGGGCCTCGTCGAGTAACGTCATGCAGGCCAAAGAAAGACTTAGGCTAAAACATACCGGAAGCAGAAAAAACCCAAAAGGAACTCAAACAGGCTGCGTCCGTGAGAACCACGGGCCCGCAAACTCTACGATTCGTTATTGTGCAGAAATTCTGGGTGTATAATAATGGACGATGAAACGTATGTGAAACTAGATTACAAAACGCTTCCTGGGACCACAATTCTATACTGTAAGCGAATAGTTGTTGCGGATGTTCAGTCTTCTCATTTAAACAGCTTCCTGTGATGCTGTGGAAGGATGTAATTATGTTCCCACAGAAGTAGCACTCCGCTTTTCGGCAAATATTTTCACATCATCAATTTTCATTTCAAAACAATGAAAATCACAGGTAAGAAACACTTCCGAGAAGAAATATAACTTGAAAAATAACAATGTGTAACGAAAGAAAAACAAACTTTACAGCTCTCCATCTGTACACCACGTGGCGAGGCATCTTTCGCAATAATATGCCAGCCAGCTTCGTTATTTGCTTCTGACCAGCAAATGGCCGTATTCTACATTGCACTGAGCTGGATGCTGACACACTGCCAACAATCAAAAATCTTCCGGCTATGTGGCGACTTATATCGACTTCTAAACTGTTTATAATCAACAAGCAGGGTGGCCACAGAACCAGGAAAACCGGGAAAACCGGAAATTAACCGGAGAATTCTAAAAAACGGGAGAAAACCGGGAAAAATCCGGGAATTTATGTTCACATGATTGTTCATAATCTATGATTGTGTGTTATTACTCATCGAGCTCTAGGTATTCCCTTTCTTAGCGTGTTCGTCTAAAGACGATCTGTGAAATTTTTTAGAGTGTGTCGCACTGATTTACCTTCTATAAATATCCTGCACAGAAAAAATCTTGTAGTAGAAACTACTATTTTACCCGACTACGCCTATCTTTAAAACTACCATGAAATTTTAGTCAAATTTACTACGTTCATCTTCAAACCTTCAACATTTGTGGTATATTTGATAGACCTTATGTTGATACCAACTCTACTATGATTGACTTCAATCGTAGGCATGGTAAAATCAAACGCATTTATAGTCAGGTGAAAAATTGTTGGTGTTTGCGCTCAATTTGACCCTCGAAATGGTAGTTTCTACTGTGGTTTTTTTGCGTGTGGATCATTCTTGTAAGTTTGTAGCGACCAGAGTTGCCACAATATTTTTCGTTCCCATCTTTATTTTTCACCAGAAAATCTTTTTATCTGTGTTTAACAGCAGAAAATCTTGGCAAGAACCTTGCTTCAAACATTCGAATTTAGATGGTCTTATTTAGATTGTAGAAAGTTCGCAATGAACTTTGTTAAGCAAGATAAAAGCCAGCTTCCCATCTGCTTATGCTTCGTAAAGCACAGACAGTTCTTACTCCAATCGAAGCTCTTCAAAGTGTTCAGCTTCTTGGGTTTAACACACGATGCAGTTCCTGTTGACAACTGACTAGAACGATAGCCACACTAAAAAAATTTATTAATTTTAACAAGCGTGTAAAAATCCAAGCTAGAGGAGGCGTAAACAATGAAATTGTTTGCAACTTTTCATGAGACATACAACAATATTTGATATCTTTCATACAAGAGGCTAGATTCAGGCGTTATCTAGCTTTATTTTACATGAAATATCCCAGTATTTTCTAGTAAATCTAGCATTCCCTTTATGTGCATTAGAAAAGGCAGAAAATTCAATGTTTCTTTTTATCTGTGCGGTGGCAGATCGATGCAGAACGATGCTTCAAATCCAAGATATTTTGTATCATCTGGAATTCCTTGGATCATTTGAGGCTGCATGATAAGTAACTACAAATATCTTGCATCAACTGTTCCAGTGGCAGCTTCTTGCATGTATAGCTTGCACAAAGAACCAAAAAGTGGCACGTACATTTGATAATTATCAAATGAGAACTGAAACGTTTCAGCAGCTTTTTGACGGATTGGTCAGAACCCATCATTACCGATGCTCCATCGATCTGGTATTGTTCAACAATTGCACAATATATATTGAAATGGAGTTCTCATAAGGGGACATTGGATCGCAATCATAAAAAATGGCTTCTACCGCAAATTTCTCGAGAATGCTAAGTTAATCATAGGGAATTAACACGATGATTGTACAGAAGCGGAGTTCCCTTTAGAATAGAAGTTGTAGTTGACTTAAGTGAGTTTGCATTTTCAAGAAATTTGCGGAAGAAGCCTTTGTTTACGTTTGCGACATTGGCCCTTATGAAAATTCCATGTCGATATATAGGTTTTCGCACGGCAATATGATATTAAAGATAACCAAAAATCACTTTCAAAATATTATGCTTCGAATAACAAAAATAAATATCGATAACATTCTTCTATTCGGCATGAATGCATGAAGATATTTCTAAATTAGAAGAACAATATTTTTATAGAGATCCTTGTAGGAAACTCTGTCGAATTTTGTAGAGCAATCGATTGAGGAACTTAAAAAAACACTGCTCCAGAATACTTGGCTACCAACTCCTGAAGAATACCTATAGAAACGCCAGAAGGAATTTCTCAAGCAATGGCTGAGAACTTTTCATAGACTCTTTGGGAAAAGTTTCTTTAAAAAATTATAAAGAAATCATTTGGCAGTACTCACACAAACTGACTTTCAGACTGTCATCTGTTTTCAGACTATCATCTAAATTATTTTCTTTAGCTTCATGGGCCTAAAACTGAATTTGTAAATAGTTGGGTCCTAAAATGTAGTCATTTTTTATATTATAAACAACGCTTATACTGAAAATATCATTTTGTTTAGCTTTGGAACTCAATTCGTTTTAAATTGTTTTCAAATTGTGTTTCTATTCATAGTTATTCTGGTTCATTTCTATGGTCGCAATTGCGTTAACTCGGGAAATTTTAAATTTGGTCCGGAGAAACCGAGGAATAAACCGGGAATTTGAAAATAAAAATCAAGCTATCGTTGACGACAAAGCGATAAAATACTCTAATTTAATCATTCATGTCCGCTTGGCACAATACTGACAGCACTAACAAACACAACTAAGCTGAAATTGACTCTTCCTCCGGGTGCGGGGGTGAAGCACAAAAACCAAACAAAACGGGGAAAAACTACCAAATTATCACAAATTTTCACAAATTTTAAATTCACTATATCTCACACAAAACACGTGGAAGTTTTATGATTTCACCGTTCGTTTAGGTTGTATTACGAATGAATTTGGGATTTCATTTTTCGTGAAAAGAACGCAGCAAAAACAAAAACAAACCGTCAGTTTCCAAGCACGGCTTGCTGCGATTCTCTACGAAAACTGAAAAGGAGTGGTCAAGATTTAAAACTTGTAAATAAATTTGCAATGTCGAACTTCGAAATGTTGGAATTGAAGCAAACTTCGTCGCAAGGAACTAGGACATGCGAAAAGAACTGAGCTTGCAATGCTCAAAATTGAACTCTTAGAACAATGGAGTGGTTTGCTCTACGTTTTCAATTTTCTAATAAAAATCTCACAACCCCATCGCTTTCATCTGTCTGTCATTATTGGCTAGACTAACAAACGATTGCGACAAATACATATCATTAGAATTCAATCAACTGCAAGTTAACATGACATCTTTGCATCCATTACAGTTAGTCCGGTAGTCAGTCGTTCCTGCACTTACTATGCAGAGCGGTGGAAACGGTCGAATGGCCATTTAATAATTATTCCAACAGTGTAAACGATCAGCACATATTGTCGCCACAGTTGAGAACTGGAAAGTTCCACTAGAGAAAAAACATACATAAATTGAAGCTTGCTTGGGAGGTCCCCCCGGGTTTCAACTGCAACGGCAATGCGACGATGATGAAGTGTGTGATTCGAAAATGTAATGTGCGTTCAATTGATTGAATCGGATTGTGCCGCGCCATCGCCATCATGTTTATCAGCTGTTTCACACGTCGATTATCAGCAGCCTTCTGGGCACGATCGCAGCTGATGATTTCACGTTCGGTTTACTTTCTTTGTTCTCTGCTCGGGGCGATTTGCTTTCGATAATGATTGTTCGTCGCCCATCGGTGATTGCGATTGCGGATGGGACATTTCAGCCAAGGTCACTGCAGCGCCGTTCCTGACTCGTCAGTGTTGGACTTATTAGCGATTCCGAACCCGAACGTTTGTTCAAGCGGTTTACAGCCGGAGCTGGTGCGGAATGGATAAGAGAACAAATGCTGCGGGGAAGTGGATTTCGGGGATTTGACGAGGATCTCTTTGTTTGATGTTATGGATTACTTCTCGGCGCTGATGAACAAGAAACAGGTTTTCGTCATTAGCTGTGATGAATTCTTAATTATTTGCTGGCGTACGTCAGGTATGGTAATTGACGGAATTAATTTCAAAATTTACATACTGGATACCGACGATATTTTCACTATTAGAAAAGTGCTAGATGGTGAGATTTCCATTGCGTTCTTAATCAGTTGCAGTACAGCAAATCGCTGCTACATCGATGCAATCGAATTTCTCTGACTCAGCTGCAGATACACTTGGCTGGGAGGCGAAAAAGCAAACAGAACAGCACGATCGGGTTCCCTTCTTGCCGTCGCGTTGCGGCCATTGCAAAACTGTGCCTTGTTTGTACTTCAGTTTGCTGATTTCACTCGAGTGCAAAGTCATTCACCTCGGAACTCACACTGCCGAACGTGATGCCGCCTTCACAAAATGATCAACTGGTGCAGCTGGATCGTCTGGCATAAACGATGATCGATCCTAACCACTGATAATGGGGATCTTTATTGCACTTAAGATGATGATGATGGTCGACGACTTCTGTCGACGAACATGTGAAATACAAAGAAATTGCAGAACTGCAGTGGCTATTAATAGCCCTCGAAGTAGGACAAAACCAGGAAACATTCATTCCTCGAAGGCCGAGATTTACTGCATCCCCGGTTAGAACCCGAAGCCTTGAAAATTTTCCACTGCATCCCGACTGGTTCCATTAGGTACGCCGTTTATACATTTATCGTGACTTAACGCTCGTTATATAATTGATTCATAGAATTGCACGTCAATCGCGACATTCTTCCGAAGAGACAGCCTAGCCTGGAGGCAACATGATGAACCGGGCAATTTACGATCAACTGCGCAACGTCTTCCATCCGACATCGACTCGACTGGTTTTCCATTTGCTTACCTTCGATGCAACACGAGCCTCATTCATGCAGCGATCGAACGTCTGACTGACCCTGACTGATTGACTGAGAACGAGAATGCTTCGAAAGCGAAAAGAAGGCGTGAATTATGCCGGTCCGTAAATGGCGAAAACGAGCCCGTACTGTACAGTTGGGGTTGTAGCTTGTACTTAGTGCGGAAGGAAGTAAACACAGAACATGGGGTCGAAACCGGTTGACCGTGATTTATGTTGCGTTGGGCTATCGGATCAGAGTGGGTCTTAGTATGGCAGTTAATCAAATTTAAGAGACACTCTACCGTCCACCAGCTGGTCCGAGTGGAAAATATTATCCACCGCAACAAAGCACTTTCCACCAACACGGCCATGGTCCTCCTGGACGTTGAAAAAGCTTTCGACAACGTGTGGCACGACGGTTTGATCCACAAGCTTGTGCAGGCGAACTTTCCGAGCTACCTGACGAAGATGGTAAGGAGCTACCTAACCGACCGAACATTCCGGATATTTTTTGCAGGAGCATCGTCCGAGTCGAAAACGATCCCAGCCGGTGTGCCCCAAGGTAGCCTTCTAGGCCCCATTCTGTACAATCTGTACACTTCGGACGTCCCTCAACTTCCAGCTGGCTGCCGTCTGGCGCAGTACGCGGACGACAGTGCAATCATGGCAAACGGTCGAATGCCGATGAACTACCGGTCCCGGTTGCAACAAGGAGTGACCGCGTACGTGACGTACCTCAGCAGCTGGAAGATTAAAGTCAACGAAGGAAAGACCCAAGCTATCCTGTTCCGGCATCGACCATCGCCGAAACTTCTGCCTCCACCCGATTGCTTCATCCGGGTAAACGGATGCCCCGTTGATTGGATGGATGACGTCCGATACCTGGGGGTCACCATCGACAACAAAAGGAACTACCGTGTTCACACCGACTGTCTGCGGAACAAGTGCATCGGCCTGCTCAAAGCACTTTATCCGTTGATAAATCGACGGTCCCGGCTATCGCAGCGCAACAAACTGGCCGTCTTCAAGGCAATTATCGCCCCGGTGGTGAACTACGCCATGCCTGTGTGGGGGACTTGCGCAGAAACCCACATCAAGAAGCTCCAAGTCGTCCAAAATCGGTTGCTCCGATTAATTCTCGACGCCGCCCCAGAACAAGAACCACCGAGCTACATCGTGTCGCTGACTTTAAGACAGTGAAAGAGCGCATCGAAGAATCTATTGACACTTTCATAGAAAGCTGCCGCCATTCAGAGAGTCCGCTCATCCGGGCGATTGCCGAATAACTAGAACAATTTTTAAAATTATTAGGTTAAGTAGAATATTAAATTGTAACTAATTTTGCAGTGCAAAAACAAAAACACACACACACACCTGTAAAAACATACAAACATCATCGATGTTAAAACCTAAAATTGAAGGCTGAAAACTTATAGGTAAATCTCTTAAATACAAAGACATGTACAGAGGACGAGAAAAATAAAGATTATATTAAATGCGAAAAAAAAAAAAAAAATTTAAGAGATTTGATAAATATGGATGAAATATATGCATTCTTGAACGAGTGACATCACCGATGGTTGTTTACGGAATGACGCAGCATTCTTACTCTTAAATTGCCAAGTTAAATCTGATAACCTCACCACGCTTTAAGACATCGTTGGGCTATTCGTCATTATTATTAAATCACGCCACCACGGTGAATTATCACTTTTGCAACAGCTTTTCAGTCGCAGCATCTATTTATATTGGGGCATAGCATAACCTGATGAAACGGCGGACTTTGCACATACCACACCGATATGGCATGATTCGAGTAATTTGGCGAGTATATTATTGTTTTGATTTCAATATTTTTTTTTGGCAAGCCCCTCCTAAAGGCCATTTAACGCCATCATTCTTGATAAGAGGTTGCACATTTTGAATCAAGTAGTGGACAAAATTAGTTAATGAAATAGAAAAAAATGAGGTCATTGGCAGCATTATCAACTGTGTGATTTGCCACGAGATAACTTCTTCCATTGGTGAGTTTGAAATTCATGGGATTTTACGATGCAAACATACTAAAAGTTTCTAGTGTTCAGATCTACAGTTGTAGCAGTAGCTTTTGAGGCTACATAAGATTATGATATGTGTTCAAACATATTGAATGAATCTTTTGGAAGGTCAATGGTCATTTTTTGATGAATTTGCGATTATTGATTAATCTTTATTAGGGAGACTTTCAACCTTTGTTAAAAAATTACGATGTTCTAGGTCGACAAAACTGTCCTTCAGTTCAGAACTTAAGGTATACATACAGTAGTAACTATAGCTTTTTGGGCTATACAAAGAAACGCTGCCTATTCAACCATATTCAGAAAATATTTTATAACGTAAATAAACATTAACAGATAAACTGGGATGATCGGGGTCATCCAAACTGTCCTTGAGTTTAGAACATAGATCTACAGTTGTAACAGATGGTTTGTTGAATGTGTTGAATGGAACAATATTTGAATATTAAACAATATTTATTGATTAGTATGGAAGGTCAACAGGCATAATGCACAATATTGGGATATTCTAAGTCACTCAAACTGTCCTTGAGTTCAAAACATAAGATCTACTGTTGAAACAGTAACGTTTTGAGCTATTTAAGATGGCTATATGTTTACAAACATATTCAATGAATCTTTTGGAAGGTCAACAGTCAGTATTTTAAAACTTTCTAACTCTCTAGGGTCATCCAAACTGTCCTGGCGTTCAGAGCTTAAGATTTGCAGTTGTAACAGTAATTTTAAGGTAATATATGAGTTACAATAAATATTAAAACAATATTCAATTAATATTCTTAGAGGTCAACAAACCTTACTAAGCAATATAACATGTTATGAATCATCCAAACTATCCTTAGAGATCAGGAAGTTTGACCTACAGGTTGCAACAAAATCTTTCTGGACCATGCAAGCTACGCTGGGTATTGAAACATATTCATTGAATATCTTGGAAGATCAACAGACATTGTGAGATGATCTATTAAGTTATTCAAACGATCCTGGAATTTCTATATCAAACAAAGTAACAATATGTATTTGACCAATTAAAGTGTTTCCTCTGGAAGGTAAACAGATAGAATGACTTTGATTGTTGTTTTTTTGTGTTCTCCCAATGGGCGGAGTAACGATCTGTGTAAAATTTGTCAGAAGCAGATAACTTCCCATCTACATGAGAGGCTCTAGGAGTGGACAGTAATTTATTGCTAGAACAAATAGAAATGAAAAGAAAGTATTGATATTTCCGTATAGGGTAACGGCTGGCTTTGAAATTGAAAAATACACGTAATAAATGAGTGGAGGGCTTTATCGGTAGTATCCGATCGGGCACATAATTTTTTACTAAGCAACCTTGCCTATCTAACTGAATCTCACCCTGGTTCTATCCATAACAGCCGAATAAAACAACACGACTTGACACTTCATCGGTACTCCACATACTGCTATAATTCAGCTTGCAGTTGCAATTCTTCCCAGCTGCTATAAGAATTACAAACCAAGCCCTCAGTTTGTCTTCCGTAAAAATCTTGGAAATCACGGTCGGCATGCCTCTTGGCGTTTGCGAAACAAGAAAAGCTGCTAGCAAACGAACCGTCGAAGAACTTACGTAACGCGTCAACATTGAATTGTGGACCAAATTTTCTCGGATCTGCTTCGGAATTTGGTTCGGGTGGACCAGTTCAACTCACCGCATTTGGACACAAATATGTTTGGGTCATCATCATCAAAATCGCCTCCAAAAAGTGACTCCTCAAATCCACAGAATATTTCATCCTCCAATTCAACAGTGACTGGATCCAAGATGCTGGCAGATCAGAAATTATCATCCTCGCTTATATAAACCATGTTAAGGTGAGTCGCTGCTCCATGTATTTTGTCCTATCTTTTATCTCGCTCTCTCAAACTCACCTTGCTATTTCAAATTGATAAATCTCGATTGTTAGTGAATGAACATCGAATCGAACTCTATCAGATTGCTCACAACAAGTAAACATACAAACTGATGTAATTAAATTTTCAATATCTAGTACCGACTCTGAGTTATATCAATTTTAAATGTTGAGGTAATGACTGTCATCAAGAATGATTCAGCATAAGCCCTTAAAATTACCGTAAACATTTTTCGTTTCAAACTCATTCAGGAAATTCTGTTTTCACAAAAATTCGCTTACTTTTCTTTGCCTCAAAATACCTTTCTATGCACCATTGATTTGAAGTACTCCAATAACGCATATTCACGAAGGATTTGAAACTAAAAGTAGTAAAATTTACTTCCAAACAAGAAGAACGCTTCAGGTTTACTCATCTTTTACTTAGTTATAAAATCTGTCAGTATTCAGTATGAGAAACAGAGAGAGAAATAATGCAAAGAGAAGGGGGAGAAACATGCGACGAAATACTGCTTAAATTAGAGAATACATTACGAAAATTTGTTAACTTCAACCCAAAAACAATCTATTAACTCAACGGATTCGGAAATATCTTCAGAACCGTATTACGCATCCAATCCGTATTGTGGTTCTTAAATAAATATAAAATTTCTGACATAATAGAATTTAGAACATAAAAATTGGTTGAAATTTTGGCCAAGTTATAGCCGGTTAAATGAATAGATGTTGTGACAAAAACTATGTTAGTACCGCAGTATTTGAGCACGATCAATCACACATGCTTTTGCCAGTCAAGGTGGCGGATTCGTTCCTGCCTTGACCTACCCCGCATCGGTGATGTGTGGCAAAGGATTGTGTGCTTGCTTCGGAATACTGCTTAATAAAAAGCCCTACGCTCAATTTTAAACTACTTCTATTCAATTTTCACAACCTGTTCAGTTCCTTTGTTCTAGCAAAAAAAAAATGCTGTCTACTCCTAGAGCCTCATGGTGATGAGAAATTATTCCCTTCTCAACAACAACATCATCACAGATCGTTACCCCGCGTATGGGAGAATACAAGGAAAGAACAATATCAAGTATAGAAAGACTGTAATGGGGTTTACCATTAACCGTACTGGTGGGGACCAGTACATACAACGCTTTCCGCCTTTCCCTCCGAGGTCTATAAGTCATAGACGACGAGTGGATGTATGGTAAAGCAGAAGTCGTATGCCAAAAATAAACCCAAAAAGGAGCGGAATAGTTTCTCTCCCATGTAGGGATTTGGGGAGTACAAGTAGACAGTTCGTTAGAACTATTAAAAAAGCTATCGGTAGTATATGAGCACGATCAAGTGCACAGATTTTTGCCAGTCAAGGTGGTGTATTCGGATCATGCCTTGACCTACACCGCATGGGGATGCTTGGCAAAAGTCTGTGTTTCCTGTTTCGGAATACTACCTCAAAATGCCCTCCGCTCAATTTCCAACTACTTCTATTCAATTTTCACAGCCTGCCGTGAGCTAACGGAACTATCAATACTTTCTCTTCACAACTTTGTTCTAGCAAAAAAAAATGCTGTCTTCTCCTAGAGCCTCATGGTGATGAGAAATTATTCCCTTCTCAACAACAACATCATCAACTTGAAATAGCCTGGTGCAAGTTATTTACTGATGAGATTAAATGTTCTAGAATTCTAGAATTTTTCAAGTGTGCCGAATACTCCGCATACAGAGACTCTGTCCAGTGTTAGCCATGGTATTGGTGAAGTAAATGGGCGCTGTTTTGCATTTTCTTCGGGCGGTCATCGCTGCTGCAGCATTCAATGAAAGCAACCTAAGAAATTCGATGAAGAACCGGATTAAAATGACGACTGGAGACCCGGATTAAAATGATTTGTAGATATCTACGGTTTTCTCGCTCTTGAAAACGAAATAAAGACCAAAACATGCCGTTCGTAGCCAGTTGCTGAGCTGAACATAGAGATGTTATATTTGAGATACTCCAAGAAGTTCAAGATTATATTGACACCTCATCTAACAGACCATGTTTTGCCGTTTTGCGAAACAAAACGGCATTGACCTGATGACTCAACGGCTTGTCCATGTTGAAACTTTTATCAAATTAAAGCAAAAATACACACACTAAATAGCAAAAACAAGCCGAGCAAAATGTTACTTCCAAAAAACGTCAAGTTCAACCTTTTGTAACTTTGTCAAGGAAAGTCTCCCTCACAATCCCATCCACGTTCCAACTCCAGATGTCTATGAAAGTAGCATGAGCTCTCGGCATCTTCTTCAGTAGACATTTAATAAACACTTCCCTCCCTTCCCTGCTGATCATAAGGACCTGGCCGGGTAAGCAAAGAGAACGATAGATGGAGAGCCTGTCATACTCAGGCAGCTTTCCTGGCGCTTCTAGCGTCTCTACACCAGCCAATCCAGGAGATTGTATGGTCGGAAAACATGCTATGCCACAAAGTTTATTTCGATGTGATATCGACACTCATCAAAGCACGGAAGCTAAGTCCGACACCACTGGGCTCTCCTCTCTGTTAGGCTTGATCATGCTTTAATAACAACTAATTATTCTCATCATACCGTTGGGTGGATCGATAGGCAACATCACTTATATGTATCCACAGGGATATAAACAATCTCCTTCCAACAACAAGATTGACTGTTAGCAATGGGGAGTTGGCATTTCCACTCTTCCCATCCAGAGTGCTTCAATGGGGTGCCCTGATGGTCTCCCATTTCTCGGAATTAGTATTCAATGATTATATTTATAAAAGAGAAAACTACTACGGCATCCGTGTCTACTAAATAATCTTTTTAATTTGTTGATCCCGAAGAGACAAAAATGTTTTAAATTGCTTCCTGAACAGTCCTGATCTAGTCTAGCAGGACTTAAACTTAAAATCACGTGTGTAAATACATACGAATACATAGGAAATATATAAGTTCTTCTTGTGCACAATGTAGCACTGAGAGTAGCTCAAGCATCACCCTTTTTTTTACTTAGAAGGGGTTCAAACTTCTATCAAGACATGTTTCTTACACGAGAAATGCACATTTTTAGTTTTAGTTGCCTGGATAATTCTCAAGTTTGTGTTTCATTTGTATGCTGAGCCTCCTCTTACAGAGATGGGATATTTTCGAACCACAGCAGAAACATTTCTTGTCTACAAAAACCTCCACATGCCAAGTTTGGTTCGATTTGCTTAATTAATTCTCGAGTTATGCAGAAATTTGTGTTTCACTTGTATGGGGGGACCATTCAGACGGGGGACGAGTCTCGAACCATCATAATAACCTTTACCGGCTCAAAAATCTCCTGCATATAAATTATCGCTGATCGGTTCAATGGTTTCCGATTCTATAAGGGTCAGACAGAAATACATTTTTATGTATAAAGCCTGTCCACGTTAAATTTCGGACAGTTTTCTTTCAGGGTAGTTTTTGATTTTACGGAACGCTGAAACGTTTCACTTATATGACAGCTGATACTCTCCACTTTATTTCGTGGTACAACATGTTTACAGGGTAGGCCCAAATAAGTGACGCATGAAACAAAGACTGTATCGCCCACGAAAGAGACAAATAATTTATAATTTTCTTTGTTATTTTGTTTCTTATATTTTATTGTTTATGTTTAAATATTTATAATTCGATTCTATCGCCTTTAGCTTTAGTTATTGCCCTTAGTCTCTGATGAGTATTGTGTTAATTTGGACTATTTAACCAAATTATACCGGCATTACGTGAATTATTAATGAACTAAAAACTACCCTATTTACTTATCTAAATCTTAAAACTATATTACCCAAAACTCATGACCTGAAGTGCTGAAATATTAAAGCTAAGCTTAACTTAAATTCCTAAAATTATTGAATCCAATCTAAACGTGAAAACAGTATCACCCTAGTGTAGTGATAAGAGCAAAGAGACGGAGAGAATTGAATTGCTCTCATTCGTAATCGGTAGCATTATCCACTTCTAGTGGTCAATGTGCTATGAGTTGTAGATAGATAGGAGATAAAACACTTTTGTATATAGTAGGTTAGTACGAAATAAACGAGCATGGAAGCGACATCGTATTGTTTTTAGAAGTGATCAAGTCCTGTGTGCTTAACGATTTTTTGGTGATCCGAATGTCTTCTTAAGGCGAGAAGCAGAACATTATTTCCTCTGGTGATCGTTACCTTCTTAAAGGCTAGTATGCAGCTCTCAAGCAATGTACATTAGGATAGGACAAGTAATGGTCAAGAAATGCTTTTTCTGTCGGAATTACTTACCTTGTATGCAGCTGAAAAGGAAGGCAAACTTCGTAACGTTAGTAACGCCTGGCCATGTAATCTAAATGGGGCTGTCACGTTTCCTTGCAGAATAATATTCCGTTCGATTATTTCGCAAGGAAAACTGACATTTCACCCATACTTAAGCAGTTGTCAAAATTACTTCGGTAGAAATGGCAAAAATTACTTCAGGTCTTTACTTGTCAGCTGCATACTAGGCTTAAGACGAGAAAACAAACGTTATTTCCTCCAGTGATCGTAACGTGTGTGTTACGAGTGTCCAAATCGCACAAACGGTGTGCAAAGTGTGAAAGGGTGCGAGTCAAGTCATCAGCGCAAAGTGAAGGGAAACAACGATCAACGTGTTCTCTCCAGTGTACTCGGCGAAGTAATCTTCTGGGCTGTCGATACATCGACAGTGGAAAATCCTTCGAGAAAGGAACGGGTAAGCCCCATCAGTCTCTTTGGAATGGCATTACATGCGGCACGCACCTGATTTTCGGGTATTCCATCCCATATTTTCTGTATGGTAGCTTTGAATGTTTCAATACCCGTTGGTCTGCGATCTTGATAGTGAGCTTCCATGATTCCCAAATAGAAAAATCCAGAGGACTCGCATCTGGTGAAGAAACTGGCCATAATTCTTTAGGAATGAAGTCTGGCAAATTCTTTGCACCATCTTTGCTCCACGGGACGAACATAGTTGAAATATGCTTCTTCAAATGCTTTGCATGCTGCGTTGATTTTTACATCCTTATCAATAAAAAGCAGTGGTAGACAACCTTCCGCAGAAATTGCTCCCCAAACCATGACCGAAATATGATTTTGGAAGCGTTGAACTGCGCGAATTGAAGGGATATGCTGAATACTCGCTGCATAGACCCTGTCATTTTGAGCGTTGAAACATGCTGCAATACGAAATTTTTCCACTTCCGAAAACACAATCATGGAATCATCGTGCCGACGAAGTAATTCGCGACAACGAATGACTCTGTTCTTCTTGTTGGCTTCCGAAAGTCCTTGAAGTTTTTTTTTTCTTTTCTTAACCCTTCTTTGAGAACTGATCTGATAGTTTTCCTAGAGACGTCCATATCCTGAGACAGTATATATGAAGAATGACAAGGAATTCGGCGAATCCGCTCAAGCACAGCCTATAACAAGCCGTTTGGTACATGCACTGCGAGGACAACCTGGGTTTTTCTTTGGATCAATGGTTGCCCTCGTCCTCCATGTGACATGTTCCTTTCTTCCAGGTCTTGGCCAGTATCTGGTTGGGACGCTTTCCCTTCAAATGCAACTGCAAAATTCGTTGTCTTTTGAAATCCATATTTTTCTTAGGCACTTCCTATCGGCGGAATCTAGCGAACACTAGTTTGTTTACATATTAATTAGTCCCTCTTTAATATGCAGTCAATCAGATGGCTCTTGCGATGGCTAGAAAAATTCCACACTGAAACAAAATACTTTGTCACTTATTTGGGCCTACCCTGTACATACTTTTACATTCAGTAAAATGGCGTCGAATCAAGTGGAAGTGCGCTAACGCATTTTGTACGAACGGCAGCACAATCCGAATTCATCGGTATGCGGTCTTGCCAAGAAACTAAAACTATCGAATAGTACGGTGTTTTGTGTTTGCAAATCATTTGAACAGTGCACTATGGTCCAGATCACGAATTTACGAGGAAACATGCTCCCAGCGCCTAAACTTGAAACTTTACAGCAAAGTGATGTTCTACAACATGGTTTGTATCAGTAAGGCCCATTTTTGATGTTGATTAAAATTAGAGTGGTCGCCATTTTCACGGAAATACTAACTTTTTCATTTGCAGAAATAGACGTTTACATTCTTGGGTAAAGTTGTAGCGCAATAAATTTCATGGAATTTTCATATATAAATTTTTTTAGCTTAAAAATTTACGGATTTAGAGCAATTTTCCCTCATCAACTTAGGGTGTTCCATACAACAAATGTTTTTTTTTGCCCTGACTTTTTTATTTCGCTAGCTTTAACCAATCAATAGTCATTGAAGTTTTTCTAAAATTAATACGGCCTTTTCAAATGTTGATTTCTATGATTGGGTCAAAAAAAATTAAAGACGTCATTTAAATTTATATTTATATTGTATAACATATGTGAAAACTAGAGATATGTTATTTCTGTATCTTGAGAAAATTACATTTAAATTTGGGATGGTTTTAAAAGAAAAACTTCAATAACTATTGATTGGTTGAAGCCAACGGCAAAATTAATACATCAAAATACGTGCCTTTAAAAGTTCTATAACTCGTCTATAACAAAACTTTACGATGAAAATTGAAATAAAAAAAAACTTAGGACAGAAAAACTTTTTTTATGGTACACCCTAAGTTGACGAGGGAGAAGTTGCTCTTAATCGGTCAATTTGCTAAAACTCATCGCAACACAACTTTACGGTGGGAATTGAAATAAAAAAGTTAGGGCAAAACAATATTTTTTTATGGAACACCCTAAGTTGATGAGGGAAAATTGCTCTAAATCGGTCAATTTTTAAGCTAAAAAAAATTTATATATGATAATTCATGAAATTTTTGCGCTACAACTTTGCTCAAGAATGTAAACGTCTATTTCTGCAAATAAACATGTTAGTTTTTGTATTTCCGTGAAAATATGGAACACCCTAATTTTAGTGAACATAAAAAAATGGACCTTACTGATAGAAAACATGATGTAGAACAAAAATGGACCTAACTGATAGAAACCCTGATGTAGAACATCACTTTGCTGTAAAGTTTCAGGTTTAGGCGCTGGGAGCATGTTTCCTCGTAAATTCGTGATCTGGACCATAGTGCAGTGCTTGACTGTGAATCGGAAGGTTGGAAGTGGAACAAAGCGGAAAGCATGCTCCTAACAAATGGGCAAGAAGGTGAAGCATAAGCCAGGACGGAAGGCGTACGAAGTGAAAAAGGTGCCCAACCGTGACGACAAGCAAAATTTCACTGCAAAAAGTCGAGCTTTTCTTGTTTCATAATGGACGACGAGACATACCTACTCGAAGACTTTCAACAGCTTCCGGATCTGAATTTTTACACCGCAATGCAAAGGAATGCCGTTGCCGAGCATTTCCGGACAAAGAAGGTGTCCAAATTCCCGAAGAAGTATTTGATTTGGCAGGCCATATGTAGTTGTGGTTGAAAATCCAAGAGTTTCGTCTCTACCGGCACTACCAATAAGGATGTGTACTAGAAAGAATGTCTGCAAAAGCGATTGCTATCGATTACCAGAAGCCACGACTCTCCAGCTAGGTGAAATCCGTCCTGGAACAGTATAAGGTAAAAGAGTTCAAATACCTGCCAAAAACTGCCAATCCACCAAACTGTCCAGAACTTCGCCCAAAAGAGAAGTACTGGGCTCTAGTTAAGCGGAAACGCTTTCATACTAAAAAGAAAGCAAATGGTACCGATGGTTTCAAGAGAAGATAGAGTATTGTGAAATAAATAATCAGTTTTTGTTGAATTATGCTTAGTTTTTTTGCTGTTATTATTTTGGTGTCCGAAATGTAATGTCGACAGGCGTTAATTTGTATGTTCTCGTTTCGGTTGTTGAGTTTTTTTTTAAAGTTGAATAAAATTCCCTCGGACTGCTTAAACGAACATTTGGTTAACTTCATAGTTTGCTTTGCAAGTTGGTAGACAAACTTAACTATGGAATACGAAATGATAAGTTCGCCTAATTACTTAAAAAGTATGTTGCATAACATTCTTTTCACGATCCCTTGATCAGCTGATTTGGCTAGAAAATTACCTTTTTGTTCTAATATTTCAAGCAATGAACGGTGATACATTCCAAACGCCTGCTGACCGTATGATTGACAACTTATCAGACACATGCTGCATCGCACCACTCTGTAGCAAAGCGAGTGACGTCCGATTGGGAAATCAATCACTGCTCAACCTGGTTCGATTGCAGGAATTTCCGACCAAAGCTCGTCGCAATGGGTCACGCAATAAACCCTCCATCGCTTCGCTCGAAAACTTCATCCGCCTACGACTACGACTCCTGCGATAAGATGCCACAAATCAACCTTTGGTACCGCAACACGTCATTCCGTAAGCTATTGACCGAACGATCCAACGAAACGATAAGAAGGTACTTACCTAATCTTGATAGATTTCCTCGGAGGAACTTGGTCGAAGAGAGGTGTAAAGCTCCGGCGCAATTGTTTGATAAGATTGGGATTGATTTGTCGATAAGAGGGTTATTTTTTCGGCAAAGGCGTGCACGATTCATTGACTGTTTAATAACGCCTCAAGGCCCTACGGGTGCTTGATTTGGTTGTTGCCCTTGTTGCAAAATACGTTTGAAGCTGACAAATATTTACTGTGGATTTGAATACGACCAAAACAGATTTTTTTTCCTAGAATCTAAACAGTTCTGAGGCTTATCATCAAGTAGCAAACCCCCCCTCGCAGGCAAGTGCTAATGTGGTACGGCTCAACGCAAACATACTTGAACTCACTATCGGGGTCTGATAGTTCTATTTTGTAAGAATTATTCACGATGGAAACCTTTGCTCAAAGTCCACTTCGGGAGTGATTGCGAATTGGAGGCCGCTGAAAAGGGCCGGTCCCGGATGCAAGCGCAGTTCTCACTATTTACAACCGTTCTTATCGCGTTGAGAAATTTGTAAACTATTTCTCAATCAACCATTCGTGTTGACCGATAGAAACGACCTTTGAAGTAGCTGCGAATTGAATGTAAAATGCAATTTCATTCGGTTGCAGTCGAATTACGATAAGATACGGTTGACGAAATTGATTGCTCGTATGATTTTAACATCCATCTTCATGTGTTCGAATCTTTGCAGGTCAGAAAGAGATCCTCCACAAAATCAATGGAAAATTTCCGGGATCGCAGCTTATTGCCATCATGGGACCATCCGGTGCGGGAAAGTCCACCCTGCTGGATGTGCTTTCCGGCTACAGGCGGACCGGTGTCGAGGGAGCGGTTTACGTCAATGGGCGCATTAGGAATTTGAACAGCTTCCGACGGATGACCTGTTACATAACGCAAGACGATCGCCTACAGACGCTGTTGACTGTGCTGGAGAATATGCGGATAGCGGCGGACTTGAAACTGGGACCGGAGGTCTCCAGACATGAGAAGGAATCCATTGTAAGCAGTTGATTGACAGATTGGTTCCGTCGTTGTTTCAATCAATAACACCCTGTTCTTATCGCAGATCGAGGACATCCTGACGGTTCTGGGCTTGTACGAGCACCAGTACACAATCACTAGTCGGTTATCGGGTGGTCAAAGGAAACGACTGTCGATCGCGCTGGAGTTGATCAACAACCCGACCATCATGTTCTTGGACGAACCCACCACGTAAGGATTTAGCTTGAACACTTTCACTGTTACGATCAATACAATTCAAACGCCGTATCATTTTCAGTGGCCTCGATAGCTTTTCCTGCAACCAGGTGGTGGACCTGCTGAAACAACTAGCCAAACAGGGCCGCACAATTATCTGCACCATTCATCAACCATCGGCCAAACTGTTCCAGGAGTTCGACCAGGTCTATGTCTATCCAACGGCGAGTGCATGTATCAAGGTTGCACCACAAACCTGGTGCCGTTCCTTCAATCGGTGGACATGCCCTGTCCGGTGTATCACAACCCCGCTGATTACGGTAAGTTCTTCGAAAACCACGCAACTGGCTCAATTCTCAATCCCGTTCGGAATTTTGCAGCAATCGAACTGGCCTGCGGAGAACATGGACGAGGAGAAAGTCCAAACCATGGTGATGGAAATGGGCAACGGCGAAAGTACGGACTGGTTCAGCGACAAGCGGAAAGTGCTCAAGCTGGAACAGCTCCGGAAGAAGTACCCACTGAAGAAGGTGATCGAGCAGCACCAGGACCTGCATGCAACGTCCCAGTGGCACCAGCTGGAGGTGCTAATCAAGCGAGGGGTAATCAAAGCCAAACGTGATGCGACACTGACGCATTTGCGCATCGGAGTCAACATCAGTATCGCTTTAATGCTTGGGTTTTTGTTCGTCGATGCCGGTAACGAGGGCTCTCGGGTGCTGGATAACTATAACTTGCTGTTCTCGATCCTGATGCACCACATGATGGCGACGATGATGTTGACGGTATTAACGTGTAAGTGTCTGGGTCATTGAAATTTTCAGTTAGAATTTGACGAGTCATCCCTTTTAACAGTCCCCACCGAGATGGGAGTCATTCTGAAGGAGCATTTCAATCGATGGTACTCACTGAAGAGCTACTTCTTGTCTGTGAATATAATTGACCTGCCTCTGTCGGTGAGTTGCATCTTTGGCATCTTTTGATTAGTTAATCAAATTCCGACTGTCCAACAGTTCGTCTGCTGCATGCTGTTCACCTGTATCATATACTTCATGAGTGGCCAACCAATGGAGTGGTTCCGGTTCGGAATGTTCTTCACCATTAGTTTCCTCATCGTGCTGATAGCGCAAAGTATCGGACTGACAATCGGTGCCTGGTTCAATGTCGTGGTAAGTAGGGGTTTTCCAACACTGACGCATACTGGACAAGATTGAACAACTGTGGGTGAAACTAAATAGTTACTGGCCGACAAGTTTAACCCATGCAACAGATAATCCCATTTGAGTTGTTTGACTGACACTAAATCAATCAATGCTTCCAATTAGCACTCAGTTGGCAATAACCGTTAGCTGTTCAATCATGGGAAATCATAGTTCATACCACATTATCAACGCTCCAGCAATTCGCACCAGTTGCACTTTCTGTTTTATAATAATTTGTTGTTTTCTTAATCCCATTTTTTCGCTATGTCAGAACGGCACCTTCCTCGGCCCCGTGCTGTCTATCCCGATGATGATGTTCGCTGGCTTCGGTGTCACGTTGCGAGATTTGCCCAGCTACCTCAAGTGGGGATCGCACATCTCCTATCTACGGTACGGCCTGGAAGGATACGTGAATGCAATCTACGGCGAAAACCGAGCGACGATGGACTGCGAACTGAAACCGTACTGCCACTATAGGTGCGATCTTTCGGCCCTCCACATTTTGAGTTATCTCTAATCGCAAAATAAACCTCCTCTTTTAGGTACCCCGCAAAGTTCCTCTCCGAGATCGCAATGGAGGGCGATCAGTTCTGGAAGGACGTCGCTGCCCTGTCGGGAACGTTGGTGCTCGTTCGAATGCTGTGCTACTTTGCTCTCCGGTGGAAAGTGATAGCTGTGCGATAAGGCAAACCGCAAAGTGTGATTTCCCAGCTGAAGAAAAGACTTCCATAGATGTTGATATTCGCCAAACATTCGTGAATGCATTGTTGTTGACTCGGAAAAAGGGTTGTGTGTGTGTGTGCCAAAAAACAAGATTGCCAAATTTTCGATACAAAACACAGAATAGACAAAAGAAATGCACAGAGTGTGGTTCACTTGTATTGTGTATATAGATAACAATTCTTATTCCAAATAGTGCTAGTGATATTTATTTGTGTAAGGAAAACTACCATTGTTCATTTTTTTTTTTCGAATTTCTGTTCAATATTTTGAATCATGAAATAAATGCTTGAAAGTTATTTGTTCGTCGGTTGCATTATTCTTTGGCTGTGCATCTTGACAGGTATGCTTAGTTTCACGTACCCATCTACAAATAGTAAATGCCTCTACCAGAGATGCCAGATATACAGACATGTCTGTATTCATACAGACATTTGATCATGCATACAGACATTATACAGATTACAGACATTATACAGTCACTTGTAAATTGGTGACCGCCGATAACGACACCAGCAGAGAAATAAAAAGGCGCATTATGGCTGGCAATCATGCCTACTTTGGACTCTGAAGGATGCTAGGATCGAACAAAGTTCCCGAACCACAAAGTTGACCATCTACAAGACATTAATTAGACCGGTAGTTCTCTACGGCCACGAAACATGGACATTGCTAGTGGAGGACCAACGCGCCCTTGGAGTCTTTGAGCGGAAGGTGCTGCGTACCATCTACGGTGGAGTGCAGATGGAAGACGGAACGTGGAGGAGGCGAATGAACCACGAATTGCACCAGTTGCTGGGAGAACCTCCCATCGTACACATCGCAAAAATCGGTCGACTACGATGGGCTGGGCATGTCGTAAGAATGTCGGACGACAGCCCTGTGAAAATGGTTCTCGAAAACGAACCGACAGGTACAAGAAGAAGAGGCGCTCAACGAGCAAGGTGGATCGATCAAGTAGAAGGCGACCTGCGGACCCTCCGCAGACAGCGAGGCTGGCGAGTGACAGCCATGGACTGAATAGAATGGAGACCACTTCTGTGTACAGCAGAGGCCACGCCGGCCTTAGTCTGATTAGTAATAGTACATAATAGTAATGGAAAATGTTACGGATATATACCCAAGTAATCACGAGGCTGAAATACCATGCATATATATATGCATTACGTCTAGTGCATCATTGATGTTGGATTAAAGCTGAAAAGGACCCCACTAAGATCGAACTAATGCTAGGGGTCATTCAAAAATGACGTTCTATCTTTAGGGGGGAAGGGGTATCCAATTTGTGACAATATGTGACAGGGGAGGGAGGGGGGTTATAAAAATGTGACATCCAACAATTTTGCATTAGGTAATCTAGCGTTAATACGAAAACAAAGGCGTAGAAAAGTTTGAGTGTACGGTTAATGAAAATACACACTGAAGAACTTCTCAAATCGAAAATCAGCACCTTGAAAAAGGAAGCTTCGAAACCGAAAAATACACTGAAGGTTTTTTTAAGCTAGCAGACCTTCTGTTGCGAATGGAGAGATTGTTAAAAATGTTCCAAAAATACCACCGGATGAAGGAACTCCAGCCTTTCAGTTCTTCACAAGCTCCTCTGGATTCGGACAAAAAAGTTCCCTCTAATTTTGCATGTCCTAAATAGGATGCAATTTTCAATGAATTGGATATTATTAATTCCGAGATTTCCAACCTACTGATTAGAGAGCGAAATGACATGCTTTAGCCTATACAGAAAAAGACGCTGTCGAGACCCCTGATCAACCGTGAGAAATCGCTAGGACCTAGAGAAGAAGAAATCAAATCGGCAACGTCAAAAGACAAGCAGATTGAACCCAAAGAAGATTCTTGAGGAAGAATTTGAAACGAACGCTCATTTTAACAAGCGTCTAAAGATACGGACTGATAAAGGACGACCTCCGATGGAGAGTAAACAAGCATAGTTGCTGAAGATGTTGGTCGATCTGGGTCACATTAAGAATTTGGAGTAACATGAATATCTTTTATAGCAACAACAGTATTGTTAAAAATAAATACGTACGCGAACAAACTCTTCAGTTTTCCTATTCCATTTTTAAAGTAACAAAAATATCATAAATCTCAAAATCTGGATTTTATAGAATATAGGACCGTGCTTTAGGATGGGGAAGAGTGCGGTCAGGAAGAATCAGCTACTTTAAAAAAGTGTATAATTAAGGAATCGAAATGTGCTTGAAATTTTCTTGGCAATAAAAATTATGATCTAGATTAAGTGTTGCACACAATTTCAACGTTGAGAGAAACGGTCGGGAACATTGAATAAGGCATCATCCTTTGCGAAAAAAAAATCAATCAATTTTTATCAACCAGAAATTTTGTTTCCAGGCCTGTAAGGAAATTTCAAAATAGAATGTTCTCTCATTTTGAGGTATGAAAACATTTATGAAATTTTTACAATTTTGGTAACTGTGATTTAAAAAAAACCAATTCACGAACTGATCGTTTTAGGAAAACATTCTTGTAGTAGAAAATGCTTTAAATAATCCCAGCAAGCTGAAAAAATATGTAATGGCAAACATTTTACGCAAAAGTTTTTAGGGTTGAGAAAAAACAGAAAATAACATTGTCTTTACCAAAATTGCCCACAAAATTGAAATATTGATTTCTTGAAACCCATGTCAAGGTGGGATCATTTCTTGATCTCCCGGTATGAGAATTTCAGTAGAATTTCCCAGACTGTTCAAGGTAAATCTCGAAAATCCTCGATATATTTCAAAAACAAAAAACTCACTGCTTTCACATTTCTATGGTTCTTAAAATCAAATTTTGCAATCAAAAACATTTAGTTCTGTTTGAATATTCATGATTCCATTTCTTTTTCACACTATTTTTCAGACTTATGAGTAATTTCAAGCTTTTTCAGAACTTTTTTCTACGAAGCATGATGTTTTGCGCATCTTCTCTACAAGAAATGTTATGTATATTTCCATATTTCTAGAATGGATTGAAATTCAATATCGATATATCAAAATTTTCAATCGCAAAAAAGTTGGTTTGAATTTTTTCGCGATACAAACGGTGTTATTTCTAGTCGTTCCGAACAATTTTCCTTAACCGTGAAATAATGTTGTGTAAAATATCTTTCCAGATCATTTTTCTATTGATTGAAAAATTTCAAGCACTTTTTACAACTCAATTTATGTTTTGCAAAGTTTGCACTGCAAACTTAAATTATACACATGAGCTGCAATGCGATCAGTCACTGGTGTGTAAACCAGATTTTGTCCGATTATGGGGTAACTTTTGCTCAAAAATGTTTAACTTATGCACAAAAGTGAGGAAAAAACCGGTTTCGTCATTAAAGAAGGAGTTATCTCAAAGATGTGTATAAAGTAAGTATTCTTGGAAAACTAAAATTGTTATAAACTCAACTAAAACTCCCCATTTCTCAAATTGTATCCATCGTAATCTCGTTATTTCAATGGTTGTAAAGATGTTAATTTAAATCACTCACACCGATGTGATCTAGAAAGAAAGCCACGTATCAGTATATTTTAATAAAGCTTTTGGATCTTCAATAATTATCGCACATTAATATTTATCAAGAGTAATAAATATATACAATGAAATTATTAATTGAATAGGCATTTCTGAATCAGAATTAGTCAAGTTTTTTTTTTCTACTTTCAACTAAGATTATTTCAAATTCAAAACTAACATGTTATGTATGTATGTATGTATGTACGTAAGAAGCCACCATCCTAGCGTGGGCCTTGCCCTGCATGCGGTTCCACTTAACAGAAAGATCATGCTTTGTTACCGTTTTAAATTCAACATACTGCTGTATGAAGGGCCAAAAAGGGGTTGAGGCAGGCCGTGGCAGAACTAGCTTACGCGAAACCTGCAGGAATAAGAACTCTCCTTCCAACAATATGATACGATAAAACTAATAACAAAATACGCAATTCAATTAAGCTTTCCACTAGATGGTTTTTTTGAGAAAGGCGCGTCAAATTCATTACAACTGCAATAGAATGTCCAATCATGAATGATAGACACATCCCCCCTAGACTCCGGTTGGCCATCCACTCCATTGTCCAATTGCAACTTCAATGATGCCCTGATGCACCCTCCCCTCCCAGTATTTAAATATTTTAATTCAATGAAATGTAATGAGGTGCATGTAATATAATATATAAATAATATTTAAAGGAAATAAGTACAAAAAATGTATGTAATTTAAAACGGGAAAAGGGGTAGCCTGTTCTGTATAATGTTTTCAAACTTGTATATCGTACAAGTCGAAATTTCCTCTGCTGTTTCACAAGGGAGCAATAACATGTAACAGTTGAAGTCGGAGACCTTTCAAACAAAAATACAATCAACGCTCTGTGTTAGAAGTAAATGCTGTGTGTAATCCTGTATAATTTTGAAAAAATGTGATGAAATAATTAAAACAGTATTAATAGGCATATGATCAAATTCAAAACAACATTATTGCATTGGTGTTGCATCACTACATTCTTAAGCTAATCTAACGCTTCATTGATTTTGGGTTGAATAATTGCAATAATATAATACTTGTGGTAACTTGGGTATAGACATTCATTCCAGCAAACTTCCACATTAAAAAAAAACATGGAAAGTCATACGTCACAGTGAACAAATGAATAACAGTCTGAGGTTGGACCAATGTTGGCAAAAATAGAGGCAGGTAAGGGATGTAGAAGTACAAATATGTGCCTGGCTGTTTTCACTGATTCGATCCTTGTCAAAGACGTAGCACTGAAACGAACTATAAATACGGCCATCGTATTGAATGTCCTCGGCACCAAGAATTGGTGTCAAATTGTATGTGTGTGTATGTATATACAATCCGACGCCCACCGTCCGGCAGTGATTTTATGGAAGAAAATTGTTTGCAGAACTGTTGTCGACTCGACAAACATTTTTAGCCCGGGAGTTGGAAGGTGATAGCTCTGTTGGGTTCCAGTGACCCATTTCAGAATGCCTGGTTACTCACGTCCATTCCGAGGTCACTTTCACTTACAACAAGCCCCGCATAAACACAGTACAAACATCAAATGGATATAGGTGCTGTGCATACAAATCCATCATTAAATCATATTGTTTTGAGGATGGCACGTATTTAGCAGTATCGTTCAAATTCAGATAGAACTCACCGGATATTGTTGTTGATGTTCAATCTTCATTTGGACCGCTTCCCTGTGATGCTAAAGGATGCATTTATGTCTCTACAGAAGTAGCACTCCACTATTCGGCAAATATTTTCACATCATCCTTTTCGAATGGAACAGCCCGAATACAATTAGTACTTCGCGCACAAATGCAATACAATGAAAATCACAGGTAAAAAACACTTCCGAGAAGAAATATAACTTGAAAAATCACAATCATTGTGCAACGAAAGAAAAAAAAACTTCACAGCTCTCCATCTGTACACCACGTGGTGAGTGTCAGCTGAAATTATATGTCAGCCACTCACACGGCACAAGCGCGTTAGCTTCGTTCTTTGCTTCTGACCAGCAAATGGCCGTTTCCTTCATTGCACTGGTTTACATTTTTCTCTCTCCACAAACTGCCAACAATCAAAACCCACGCTATGAGGCGACTTTATTTCGACTTCTAAACTGCTTATAATCATCAAGTCACTTGCGACAAAGCGGAAAAATACTCAAATTTAATCATATATGTCCGCGTGGCACAATACTAACAGCACTAACAAACACCACTAAGCTGCTGTTAACTCTTCCTCCGGGTGCAGGGGCGAAGCACAAATAACAAAAAAAAAACCGGGGAAAAACTACCGACCATCACAAATTTTTGGAAGGATTCGATTAAATTCACTACATCTTACACAAAACACGCGGAAATCTCATGATTTCACTGTTTTTTTTTCAGGTTGAATTACAAATATATTTTTGATTTTAATTTTTGGTGAAACGGACGCAGCAAAAACAAAACACGTCAGTTTCCAAGCACGGCTTGCTGCGATCCAAGAATTGGTGTCGAATTGATGCTAAAAATTGGTGGTGGTCCAAACCATTTAATTTTATAATCTACTAGCTGAACCCGGTGCGTGCGCTGCTACGCTTGCAACTAAATGAAGGAAAGTTTAATGTAACTGGCACTTTTATGTTTTTTTTCGGAATGAGTTTTTTTTTTCTTGACTAAGCAGGGGCTCAAACTTCTATCAAAACATGCTTCTTACCCGAGAAATACACGTTTTGTGTTTAAGTATCCTGGATAATTCTCATTTTTGGTAGCAATTTGTGTTTCATTTGTATGGGAGCCCTCCCTTCCAGAGGGGGTGGTTTCTCAAACCACCATACAATGATTGCCTTCAAAACCCCCCACATGCCAAATTGGATTAGATTTGCTTGATTAGTTCTCGAGTTATGACGAAATTTTGTCTCATATGTATCAAAGCCCCCCTTCCTGAGAGAGTAGGGGTCTCAAACAATCATAAGAACCTTTCCCAGCCCCAAAAACCCCTTCTATAAATTTTCACGTTGGTCGGTTCAGAAATTTCCGAGTCTATAAGGGTCTGACAGACAGACAGACAGACAGACAGAAATTCATTTTTATGTACATAGAAATCTACCACTCCAAAAACCTCCACATGCTGAATTTGGTTCCATTTGCTTGATTTGTTCTCGAGTTATGCTGAAATTCGTGTTTTATTTGTATGGAAACCCCCATCCTGCCCCTTTCCAGATGGCGGGAGGAGTCTCAAACTTCCATAGAAACATTTATCTCCTTCAAAAACCTCCACATGCCAAATTGGGTTCCATTTGCTTGATTAGTTCTCGAGTTATGCACAAATTTGTGTTTCATTTGTATGAGAGCCCTCCTCTTACAGAGAGGCGGAAGGGGTCTCGATTTACCTTAGAAACATTTCTTGCCTTCAAAAACCTCTACCTGCCAAATTTGGCTCCATTTACTTGATTAGCTCTCAGGGTTGTGTAGAAGCATTTGTTTAATTTGTATGTGGAGCACTGCCCCCAACCTAACAGAGAGAGGAGTGAGTCTCGAACTATCGTAGAAACATTTATTGCCTTTAAAATCCCCGCATGCCAAATTTGGTTCCATTTGCTTTATTAGCTCTAGAGTTATATAAATAAATAAATTGCCACAAACAGTCACAAAAAAATCGAATTAGCGGAGCGTAGTTTCGATCCTACGGACCTCTGGGTTATGGGCTCCAGCACGCTTCCACTGCGCCACTCTGCGACACGTGTTGATGTGGCATCTTATTTAGCGTGAACAATGGGCAATCAGTAATATCTCGAACCATATTATTAGTTGATTACTAATTCTGTTACTGAATAAATTACAGCTGATAAATTACTTTCTTTAACTGTGTGTGGTACGGTATGCTCAATTCGAATTTCCCGGTTGCAAGCAACACAGGTTCAAAAACAACATTCGATATCATTCTAGAAAATTCTTCACGCCTGGTTCGCCCAGCAGCTCATGTCTTTGTGCCGCACCAGGTGCAGGAAGGCGCCTCAACCGAACGGAAAAGCAGATTATTGTAGGCCCAAATCCCGCGCCAGGAAGCTGTACCGCGCAGTGGTTGCCCGAATAAAAAAATCTCATGGAGTTTTACAATTAAATGTATTGTAACCATACAATAGAATCTATAGCAACGTCCACAACGATAAGATGGCAATATGAGTTATTGTTCCCACAATAGAATCTAATGTATATTGAGATATCGACAATAGAAAGGGGGGGTTGTTATGTATCTTAACTATAGAAAAAATCTTTTTTTTTTCTTAACAAATATGAGTCAATTACTATTAATTGTATGTTTTACAATTGATAAAAATCCTGGCTTATGGAGTGAATTGTAGATCTATTGTTATAACAATATGCATTTTTTATTTATCTGATTCACGAACAATAAGATTTATGATTATGATTTATGGAAATAGATTTTATGGTTATTTTATATTACTGTATTGTAATGGTTATTTTTATCCGAACATCCTAATGGACGACGAGAGGTTCATTAAAGAACACGCCAAGCATATCCCCGGCCTGGAGTTTTTCGTCGGCAACTACCGCCTGGATGTTCCGGAGAAGTCCAAATTTGCCAAGATCTACCTGGAGTGGCAGGCGATCTGCGGGTGCAGCAAATTAGCAACGGCCAAATATTAAAGAAGAATGCTTCCAGAAGCGCGGGCTGCCCTTCCTCCGGTCCGACGAAGGCGACACTCTGTTTCGGCCGAATCTGACATCATGCAAGGTCACCAGGTCCACCAAACTCGCCGGAACTTCGCCCAATAGGAAAAATTCTGGGAGATTATGAAAGGGCAAGCTCCTAAACAACAGGGTTGGGGCAGGGGTAACGGGCCCTGGAGTCAGTATATCCTTATCTATGGGTAAATGGCCAACTATCTTTCAAGCAGAGATACAGGCAATTATTGAAAATGCTACGATATGCTTACAGCGTAATTAGAGAGGTGTAAATACAGTATTGGACAAAACATGTGCAACTCAAATCGAGCAATCATAAGAAGCATCAGTAAACTTCAATGTTTCGAAATCGAAATCGCGGCAAGTTACTGCAGTTGACGGTTCAGGAGTCTAGATGTTTGCCACATGATTATTGCAGACAATCAGCTGTCAACCTGACAGTTCACCGGCAGTGTTTTGTTGACAAGAGCCATTTTGCGCTGGTCAAAACAAGTGCAACTGCTAGCTTTCTTGGACTCATTCCTCTACTTAGAAGTGTTTAAAAAAAGGTGGAAAAGGTTTCGTGTGTTGACAGAAGGGTTCTTACTTGCGTTATTGTACCATAACAAGGTAAATATTGCATGATAAACATTGAGAAAGTTCAATGCTCATGTTTTCCTTATATTCATGTTATTACACACCAAAATGGCTCCTGACAGCCTTAGATTGGTACTACGAGAAAATAATCGATGATTGCAAGAGCGAAATGTCACAAAAAACGATTTTTAACAAATACCAGGTGAAAAAATGGACCGTTTCAAGACTGTGCTCAAAATTTCGTTCAACCGGGAAGATTTCTGTGGACAATAGAGGTGGAAGACCACGGATCGTCAGATGCATTAAGAAGAATCCTTCCAAATCTTCCTTCAATCAGACGACGTGCCGTTGAAGCCGGATTATCTCTCGACGCTCTGCCTCTGTTTTCACTTAGGAACCAGAAAAAAATATTCCTGTTTGCTCAATCTCATATTGGTTAGGATGTTCAGTGATGAGTCGAAATTCGACATCTCCGGAAGCGACGGGATTTGCCGTTTACGTCGACCGACTGGAAAATGCTTAGTTTCACGGTACTGCCAGAAGATGGTGAAGCATGGCGGAGGCAATGTGATGGTCTGGGGATGTTTTTTTGCGAACGGCCTTGGTCTAATTCATCGAATCGATGGAATCATGGACCGTTTCATGTACAATAACATCCTGAAAGATGTTATGCTGCCTTATGCTGAATGGAATATGTCGTATTCCAACAAGCTAACGACCTCAAGCACATCGCCAAAGTGGTCAAACAGTGGTTTAAGGATAACCAAATAATGGTGATGAACAGGTAGACCCAATATCCGGATCTGAACCCTATCGAGAACCGTGAGATCGTGAATCAGTGAATTGATCGGGAAGGTGTTCGAAATAAGGATCAGTTGTCTGCATAAGTCCAAAAGGCGTTGGGCAGCAATTCCACAAAACTTCATTGACCTCCGGATCGAGTCTATGCTCGTGAACAACACGCGAAGTTGCACTTCCCAAGTAACCATAAGCATTAAGCTTTAGCTCGATCGATAGCACTATATCAGCATAAATGTTGCTTAAAAGTCTTATATGTAGCGCATCGCCTCTATGAGCAGGCGCATAATGCATTCGATAGTGCATCCAAGTCTAAACACTAGCATTATCGCCAGCATTATATGCGCATATAAGGCTGTTATAATGCATTAGAGTATTTACCATGTTCACAGCATACATGCTTTATATCTGCAGTTGGTGCTAAGATAAGGCTATCAAATAATGCTAAGAACTTGTTTACAAAAGCATTGAAAAGCAATTTGAGTCAACAAAAACCTATGTGGACGAGAATCAGTGGAAAACACGCTGAAAAGTGGAAATTATAGACGTAAAGTTAAATTGCAGTGAAACTACGATACTTCTAAACTTAACACACATATTGATGATTTGGCTCAGAAACAAACGATATCTCCATTAACCAGTTCTACGCCTTCATATCGTTCGTAGATACTGAGATGAAAGCTATTACAATTCTGAACCGCTTCTAGCCAGGCGTAGTACAGGAAATGTTGCAGTATATTGAATTTACAAAATATTACTTTACGCATACTAATAAACCCGTTCATTACTAATAATATGAATTTACGCTAGGTGGTTTTTATAGCTCATTATTGCATTGCATTATGCTCCTTTATTTTGCTAAAACCATGAATAAGAAGAAGCAAAAAAGAAATAGTTCTTAGAATAAATCGGAAATAGGCAGTTAATAAATGCACACATAGCATTAGCAGTGATAAAAACGAGCTATCAAAACTGACAGTTATGTGAAGTGCATTAATATAGCAATTTTTGTTATAATAAACATGAAAAGTGCTGTTTTTACAAACTAAAAACATTTTTCTCCCAATTGACTTTTTATAAACCATCAATGTAGAGTTTCATTATTGGGATTGACAGGTGTTGGGATTGACAATGTTTTGTCCAATACTGTATATGTATTTTTTTTGACAGTCAAGCTGCCTTAAAAGCATAAAAGGCAGTTACCTGTACTTCTAAATTGGTATGGGAATGTGTTCAATCGCCTACAGCGGGTGGGTAAAAATAGTATAGTGAATCTATTTTGGGTACCAGTGCACTCTGGAGTCGAATTTAATCGAAAAAGCAGATTTATTAGTAAGATGTGGTTCTTCGAAACCATTCCTAGGGGACTGAACCAATTTGTGGGGCCTCAGAGCGTATCCTCAAAATGGAATTAAAGAACTTCGAAAAACAATGCATAGAGGATCGGCCTGCTGCCGTTATAAGCATAACTGTCCATGCATATAGGGAATCCGTAGAACATGGGACAGTTATGCGTATAACGGCAGTCTGAAAAATAATACAACAGCTCGACAATCTAAAAGATTTATAACACCTAATAAAAAGTAGCTCAAAGACTTCTAAGTTTAACCAAAAAGACTTATGTGCTTACAGTGACCTAATAACGGGCCATTGCTAAGTTAAATATTATTTAAAACAGCTAGGAAAATCGGACGATGACACATGTCGCTTCTGCAACCTAAATAGTGAGAAACTCAGAACACTTATTACGCCACTGTGAAACACTGTTTCTAAAAAGAGAAAATTTAGATAAAGGTTTAATACAACCTTAGACGTATGGATGAACTCTCCCAGTGAAGGCAATAACTTGACCGTTCTAAAAGGGTAGGATCCTAGAAGATAGGGCAGGTCTTCAAAAACGACAAGGATTTGAGGAAAGAGTAGATGAAAGTGAGTAAGAAAGATGGCGCAAGTGTTGCGCAGGATGAGATAGTGGCGTTAAGTCCAAATTGCGGACATTTAGCCTAGGAGAGGATGTTGAATTAAAACATTAACATAGCAATATGTGTTTATTTATTCCTTGAGAGTTTCAAATTCCATTTTTTTCGAGTACATTATAACTTCAATACATCGGGTAGTTTTGCGATTAAGTTGGGCAAGTATGTTATTCTGAGGAAAATGTAGAGAATTTGAAAATTCCCCATAGCTTCATTGCATTGCATTTTTTCTTAAATGAGATACACGAAAGCTGTATCAATTTTAAGGATTCCTTATACAGACCAAACTAAGTTTAGTAATCCACATAACTGTTTTTACTTCTATATTATAACAATTTTTGTAGCCACATTGCAATACCACGTATATGTTTAGCACTAAATCACTTCAAAATCAATTTAAAATCAACAAAAATTGGCAAAAAAACAGGTAAGTCAACGCTTTCAATACTAACAGTGGTGGTGCTTTCAATTTTAGTTACTAAAATGAAACATATTGAAAGAAATACGATTCGAAAATTATTTTAAAACTGAATGAGTATTTGTCAAAACAGAACTGGATTGATATTTTTGTATTTGTATTTGTTTCCCCTTAAATTGACGGACCCCTTGGATGATAACAACATTGATGCACCCGAAGATGCTTTGCTGAATTTGACGTCTTCTCTTAATCAAGGAGAGGTAAATAATTTAAGTAACTTTAATCTGTCGACTAACATTAATTTTGTGTATGATGAAAAGGAAACTCATTCCAATAGTTTTAGTTTTTCGAGTAAGTTTTCTGTATTACCGACGCCAGATTTACCTGAAGTCAATAATAGTAAAATATTAGAGTCAACAGTACCCAAGAAGCAACATAAACAATCAAATAGGTCTAAAGCTCCAGTATGGACCATACTGTATGGTACAATAGAACAATTACGAATCTTATAAATAAAGCAAAAAGCTCATAAAGCTTACAAAAAAGACAAAAATTATGTTAACCTCTCAATTTATTTGACAATATGTGAGCAGTTAAATTTTGAAATAAAAAATGCATATGAAGAGTATAACATTCAAGTAGAAAATAACATTAACTCAGATCCAAAATCTTTTTCAGCAACGCTAAGGATAAACAAAAATCGAAGAATTTTCCAGCCAAAATGCAATTTAACGATAAAATCGGAAAAACTACTAATGAGATCAGTCATTCATTTGCAGATTTTTTTCAAGATGTTTACACATCTCATGACGAAAATGACAGGGATTATCAATACTTTACACACCTTCCTGAGCCACTGAGTGACATTTCAGTTGATAATATATCCCTCAACGAAATCTTTCTTTCTCTAAATACTTAGGATGCATCAAAGGGTGCAGGACCAGATGGTTTGCCGCCAGTATTCTTAAAGTCAGTATCAACGGAGCTAGCGAAACCATTGTTTTGGCTGTTTAACCTTTCTCTAGAATCCAGTATTCTTCCATCAATTTAATAATAATTCCGATATTCAAAAGTGGCAAAGAAGCAGATATAAAAAATTATCGAGAGATTGCCATTTTATCATGCATTCCTAAATTGTTCGAGTTTATAATCGATCAAAATATTTTCTCTCAAGTTAAAAATTTAATCTCTAGCAAACAACATGGGTTTGTTAAAGGACGTTCAACAACTACAAATTTATTAAACTTTGTCACATTTTCTATTAATGCAATGGATAGAGGAAATTATGATGAGGCATTATATTCTGACTTTAGTAAAGCATTTGATAGAGTCGACATACCTTTATTGCTTTTTAAATTATCTAAGCTAGTATTTAATTGCGGACTATTAAAGAGGGTTCAGTCATACTTGACTGGTAGAACACAAAGAGTAAGACTTGAGGGAAATTTGTCATCAGAAGTGAATGTGACATCTGGTGTACCACAGGGTTCCCATCTTGGTCCATTACTGTCCATTTTGTTTGTTAACGATGTAGACCACGTTTTAAGTCGACTGAACGTTTCAATATATGCAGAAGATATGAAACTTTATCTAGAAATATGTAAATCATCTGATCTTGTAGTATTTCAGAATGAATTTAATAATTTTCACAACTGGTGTTCAAAAAATTTGCTTGAACTTAATGTGAAAAAATGTAATTCTATATCATTTATAAGAAAACACGTTATAAGACAAGAAGATATAACTATAGGCCAGAACACAGTTCAAAGATGCAGTGAATTTAGAGAGTTAGGTATTATATTTGACACAAAATTAACGTTTGTTGATCGCTATAATAACATTACACATAAGGCAAACAACATGCTAGGGTTTATTAAAAGATTTAGCTTTCACTTTAAAGATCCATACACAATCCAAACGTTGTACATAGCATATGTGAGACCCATTCTTGAATATTGTAGTATAGTTTGGGCTCCATATCAAGATACTCATGCAAACCGTATTGAATCAGTCCAAAAACAGTTTTTATTGTTTGCTCTACGTAAATTAGGCTGGACGACTTTACCGCTACCATCCTATGAGTCACGATGCATGCTGATAAATTTAGACGAGCTTAAAAAACAAAGAGAGTTTGCAATGATAGCTTTTATAAACGACGTTATTACACAAAGAGTGAATACTACAGATATATTAAAAAACCTTAGAAATAGACATTTGTTTTATATTAACAATCACAGAACTAATTATGACAAGAATGGGCCACTAAATAGAATGATGTCCTGTTATAACAAATATTGCGAAACAATTGATGCTAACAATGAACAAAAACACGCTCTAAAATTTCTCAAGAACTTTACAGGTAATGTGGTATGGATAAATAGACATTAAGTATATATGTAATAGAATTGGTCTACTTTGATTGACGACAAATAAATAAATTTGAAATGAGGAGGTGTCTAGTCACTAACAAAGCGTTCGATTTTTAATAAATTTTAAAATAAACGATATTCAAAAGGTTCAGTTCACACAAACTTTCAATTATATTTGGATCCTTTCTATGGAACTTTGCACCTATGCGCAATATATTTGCAGGTTTGAATGGCTAAAGAGATAAGACGGTAGAGAAGTCAACCACAAAACAGCCATCCTGCCCTTGGTTGACCCATTTATCATCGGTAGATCTTGGTTTTAAATTAATCTCCTTTTTTAAAAAAGAAACACTTTCTGTAGGTTTTCTTGAACATGAAATGAAACATATCTGATTTCACTACAAACCTTACACTGAGTAGATAATTTGGAAATAGAGCATTTTTATCAGAAAACAGCTCAATAATATGTCCACAAATGTTTTTCCATTAAATGTTTGAAATTTATAAAGCAGCCGAAAAACATTGTTGCAATCACCATGAATAATTTGTTCAAACTGAATTTATGTGTCCAGTACATGTCATAATAAAAAACAAACAAAAACAACAGTACTCACTGTAGTCAATTTCGGCTCCGATGAGAATTTTTGCGACTTTTCTCAAAAAATGTTCCCAAAAGATTCCTCCCGCGTTTTGTTGAACGCTCTTAAGTTCCGGGTTGTTTTTTCTTCCGACCGATCACAATATACTATCTCACAACAAACAATGATTCTTTTTTTCCTCCGAAATATTATTCCTTCAAGTACGATAATAATCACTCACGCGATGTTTCACACTTTCTCACCGCGCGATATTACTACAGGAACTTCAAAACACCGATATTTTCTTCGGCAGCCAATATTTTCCAAACAGCTCTCCGCGCGCCTTCCGTTGATAATCCACCTGTGGGCTGTGTGTAGTAAATATCGGTGGCTGGTAAATATTATCATCCAAGTGGTTCAATATTTACGAAATCCGGGAGAAACCTTTCCCCCGGTTGTGCAACAAACTCCGAGGATGCTCTGACGCTTTGCACCGCTTTGCAATGATCGAGGACCGTCGCCCCGTGTGTTCGCGGCCCCAATTTTCTATGTTGAATATTTTCCTTCACGCTGATTGTGTTTCAAATCAGCCAAAACGCTTAAGCAAAACTTTCTCGCCGTCTTTTCTGCTCCGAGACCGGGGCTGTGTTTACTAAACGAAAATTGGTAGCGGACTAACGCGGCGAGGAGTTTACTTTTTCGGTTTTACTCCGTCAGAATGAATATCATCGCTCGCTCGGCGGCCGACTGCGCGACGATGAGCGATCCACACCTTCTCTCACATCTTCTACTGGCTTCGCCCGATGCACGCGCCCCAGTCCAGCGGAGGAAAAGGAACGATCGTGTCGTATGAGAATACCATTTTGTTACCGTACTCACTACACTCTACCGATGACGATTTGCTCGCCTACTTGCTTTGCGGTATGCTTACGAAGGAGGAAAATGTTACACAAACAGGCTGGCCGTCCCGGGTGGCGTGGCGGGCGATTCGAACAGATGCGATATGCGCGCGCAGCGAAGAGGAAAACGAGTGCATTCATTCGATGAGACCGACCTACCTCTGCCGTCCACCCATTGCATAGCATTGCCCAGTAGTAGTGGTCCGGAATGGGTTTTGTGCTGCATCGTCGGCGACTTACGTGGAATTATATACCTAGGTGGGTACGGTTGGTTGTTTTGCTCTCCTTCGAGGTTCACCGCCAGCTGGAACAAGCTTTTGCCATTTTTAGGGAAAGATTGGTTTGGTCGATATCGAACGAACTGTAACGCGTTTTAATGGGCAAAGTAGGCTGTATCGTTCCATGAGTCAAATTTGTGAATATCTGCGCCAGCTTCAAACTGGACAGAAAGCCATAACAATGAAAGATATGATATTGTAAGATCAAGAATAAACTTTGTTTGAAGAGAAAATGCATTGAAAGATTTTAAACTACTAGTTCGTCAAATTAATAAAGCTTGATCCACTAAGTTTTTGGCCGCACCAAAGGATACATTAAATGTATTTTCTTCGCAATAAAGTAAAGCCTGTCCACGTTAAATTTCGGACACCAAATAATAGCAGGCAAAAAAACAATTTACACATAATTTAGCAAATCCGATTAGATTATTTCACAATAATAGGGTTATGTCTACATTAGAAACAGGTGATTAAGATATTAATCCTTCTTTTTGTAAAATTATCGAACTTTCTGTGGTAAACCCGCCATCCGGTTCCGTACGGTAGCCTCAAATACGACTGCCGTGACGATTTTCCATCTTCTATTGTAATTATCGGTACCGTGAATTCGGGTGAAATTGATCACTTTTGCCGATTTTTGGAATACCGTTCGGTAGAAGAATATTTTAGTACGCAATTCAATTTTTAAATAAGTTACTGTTGTGTATACTAGCCGCCAATAATAGTTTAAACACGTATGAAAGAATATTTTTAATGCACAACTAGTTTATTTCATTATAATACAAATATTCTTTTCAGGGTGGAATTGATCACTGAGAAATCAAGACGACATTATGGATCAACTATGTTCTTCTGATTGATCTTAATTTATTTTCCGATCGGTCTATTTTCGGTCCGAGTCAAACACCAACACTAGGGAGATGACTTCACCTGGATCCTACAGATTGAATCCATCAATTCATGGGCCGGGACTAACGGCTTTACGCGTGATCAAAATCACTACGGTGCCGACTAAGATGGATTCAAGACCCTCTGGGATGGGAAACAATAGCGCTTACCACTGCGCTGTCGGTAAAATTTGGTCAATGTTCAAATAACAATTTGAAACTTTATCAAACTAACATGTTTTTCCTCAAGAATTTTAACTTGTCTTTTTCTTCAATAATTGAACTAAGCTTATTTAACTGCAATTTTTTGGTTCTTGTTAATGTTCAATGAAAAAGTCACATAATAGTAGGAATAATACTGGTAATGTTATGTTCTTTTAATACTCTCGTTTATGACTAGAAATGAGAAGAAAAATTAGTATTTTCCATTTAATTCCAACTACCTTTGCTTATCTTGACAGATACGCGTATTTTGTCTGTGTGCAGACTTCTTCAGTGTCTCGTACTAATCTAACTCGAC
>JASCZW010008374.1:0-51625 GCA_034211315.2 Aedes japonicus | reverse complement strand
GTTGGCCTGAAAGTACTAACTTGAAAAGTCCGACGGCGGAGGAAGCTATGTAGGAAATGCATGATGTGCCCGCCTCGTGCCCCCAGGCGGCGAGCTGGTCCAGGACTTCCGGGCATCCACGCCCGATTGTAGGCCTTAGCAATGTCAGTGTGGCGAGCTCGATATGTTTTCCATCTTCCATTGCATCACTCAGTGCTTGTCCCAGAGTGCCGAGGTGAGTGTTCGTGCCAAATCCTGGTCGAAATGCATATTGCCGGTTGTGCCAATCAGCTCGGTTCTTGTAGAGGAAATCGCACAGCCGACGGTTGACCATTCTCATACTTGACCCACAGCACGTAAGGGAGATAGGTCTATAGTCCTCTGGTGGCCTATAGTGACCGGATTTGCCGACTTTTGATAGGGACGACGAGGCTGTGAGACCAAGAATGCGGAAGGGTGTTCTCACACCATTCCTTATGGCTTAGTGCAGGGTGTAACCATACTCAGCGGGAGGTAGGTTCCGCAGCAGGGGGTACCCAATGTCATCGGGGTCCTGCTGACTTTCCCTTGGCTCGCGGGAGAGGGCGAAGATCAATTCATTCATGTGGAATGGTTGGTTTATTTCAAGCGGTGGGACGTCTTCAGGGATGTTGATGTTCGTGATGGAGTTACCTGGCAAGCTGATCTTTCCGTCGAAATTGGTCTGGGTATCGATCTAGCGCGGATAAACCGTAGAAATATTTCCAAGGAGTCGGCAACTGACGTAGGATCAGTGGTCGTGAGTCCGTTTATCTTTAGGGCAATTCCGTGGTGTCTCGCTTCCCACTGAGTGCATTCATCCTTCCCCAGAGCTCAGCAGCGGTCTGGTTAGGTTGATCCCGTTGAGGAATTCCGCCCATGTAGTGGATTTGGCTGATCGATGATGTTCCGGCATTCATTTCGCTTCTCCGGTAATTGCGGGTGGCTTTTTCCTTATCGGGGTAGGCCTACTGGCAGTCGTTTTGAGGCTCGGAGGGCTTTTCTCCTGGCTTTGACGGCCTCTTTAGTCTCCGGTGGACCACCAGTGAAGCGCTCTCTTACCTGGTTTCGGGCTGGTCTTGGGGATGCTCGCAGCAGCGGCATCACTGATCCCTGCGAAGAAATCACCGATCGAAGGAGGTTTTCAACGCACACTCGCCGATTGCGGCCTGGAAGTTATTCCAGTCCGCTTGGTCGTAAAGCCAACGCGGTCTGCGTGAGGTACGCGGTTTCATTGTTGTTGTGTATTAGGATTGGGTGATGATCACTTCCCATCGGATCGTCGCCGTGCCTCCCAGTAGATCTGTTTGAGGAGGCTGGAGCTGCAGAAGGACAGGTCTAACGCAGATGATCTCTGCCCACTGGTGTAGGTGGGTGAGCCGTCGTTTAGAAGGGTAATATCCATTTCCTGGGTGGCTTCGTAAATGGAGATTCCTCGACGGTTGTTGGAACGGCAGCCCCATGCTTCATGGTGACCATTGAAGTCACCCAGAAGTAGGATGGGGCCTTTGATGCCTTTATTATATCCGTTAATTGGTTTCGAAGGTCGACAAGGATTCCGGCCGGCAGGTATGCAGATATTACTGTGACAGCGATCTGGACATGTCAGCTTAGACGGCGACTATCGGGAGATCAGTGTCAAGCTGGATCGTTTCGAAGTCCACAGGAAGGCAGACACCCTATTGCCGAGGACTGATAGATGTTTTGACGGCTCTTGAGTATCCATCTGTATCTTCCAGAGAGTGGGCGGTTAAGCCTGTCGACGTCTGCTCGGTGTACTTCCTGGATAGCGAGTACCGTCGGGGAATGATTCCGCACCAGCTGTTCAAGGTCTCCGTAATTATTAAAGTATCCATTTACATTCCACTGAATCGCAAAAACAGATCCGGAGTGCTGAGGGCGTAAAGCCTGGGAGGGGTTTGGGGAAGTGGTAGCAGGGGGATTGTTGTGTGGGGAGTGCTTGGAGTAGGATTGGAGCTACTTATGGGGCTAGGGTTGCTTGCGCCTGCTACCAAACCAGAAATTGCGGCTTTGTGATTACAGGCGAGGGGCCGTGAAGGGCCGGCAGATGCTCTTACAGAGTCACCCAAGCTGGCTCTCCATTTGTCGTAGCTGGCGGCATTTATTTTTGCGTCGAGAGGGATACAGCCTTAGTGCCGTATCCTGGCAGATCTTTGCAGCGGTGGGATTGGACCTAGGGAGGTTGCCAACGAGTGCCGAAGGGTATTCCCCAGTCCCTTTCCCAGTCCCGAACTTCATCCTTCCTAGGGGGATACGGGGTGACCCGCTTGTCCGTCCCTGAATGCGTCGTTTTCCTAATCTTGGTGGCTTTGTCCTCCGGTCGGGGATACGGGGGAAACCGCTTGTCCGTCCCACAACTTCTCCTCCTGCCCGGCGAGGGATACGGGTGATCCCACTTTTGCGTCTCGCATTTCGTGTCGGTTTCTTTATTTGTCGTTAGGTGTTGAGTATGAGTTCTTTCTGCGGAGGTTGCCAACGAGTGCCGAGGGGTATTCCCCGGTTCCGGTTCTTGATTGGCGTCCGCACCGAGGGGGCCTCGGCTGCCCGAGGCCTTATCCGGACCAGTTGGGTTTGATAAATTCATTGGATGGTTGGTTTCAGATTCGTTGGTAGTATTGGTGTGACCACCCTTCTTGATAATATATCTATGTTTTATTTCGTCGCAAGTAGTGACGTTAATGGTAGCCATTGAGCTGGGTATAACTTAATAGTACGATGTATAAGCTGGGTGGGTGGTGTCACGGGGTAATTTGGCGTTGGTTAGAGGGTACCCCCTACTGGATTTTCACCATCGGATGAAAACGAATCATCGATTGTGGTTCGTCCAGAGGTCTCATTTGCTGTTTTCGTTTGATCATTTTCTGTCATTTCAGTGTCGCTGATGTCATTGGTGCCAGCGGCGGGGGTTTCGGCTGTTACCTTACTCCGCCTCGCTGCTTGGTTATTGGAATTGTCAGAGCTCTCGGTCTTGGCGGCAATTCTACTGGATCTCCTTGGATTATCTATCGTGGTAGTACTTAGGGGGGTGTTGGTCTGTTGGCGTTCTCCAAGGATCTCTTGCTGTGGCGGGTTCTTCCGGAACAATTCTTTAAGTTCAGCGCTTATCGCTTTAGCGCTATCATAAGTGCCTTTAGTGCCTTTGGAGCCTTTGATTTCGTAAAGAAATGCCCGAATGAAAAAAAAATCAATAGAGTTCAAACCAAATGTAAGCTATAAACAATTGCCATCAACAGAACTGAAATCGGTTCACAAACGGCCGAGCAACCGATGTGACATTATTTGCAACACACACACATTGTTCAAAAAATGATCATCATCAAAAGCAGCAGCAGCAGCAGCGACAAGTGACGTAGCAGTACAGGTTTTGAGTCGATGACCGACCTGGGTTCTTGCCAACATGTGTATGAGAGAAGAAAAAGTGCACCATCGGGCGCGACCGGAGTAGGCTAGATCCACCGCCGGGGACTAGACCGAGCGCCACGTATCAGCATCTAGAAAACGGTTTCGGGAGAACTTTCGTCGTCGGGAAATTCTCCGTCGAAATAGGCTAGGTCCACTGCCGGGGACTAGTCTGAGTAGATCGTGAAGAAGCACCGGCAATTGGTCGTCGGGGCGCCTGTGGACTGGAAGTCATCCTCCTACCAGAACCGCTGGACCGACTCTAGACATCTTCCCGGATTGCATCGGTTTCGGAAGAACTTCCACCGCCGGGGAACTCTTCGTCGGAGTAGGATGGATCCACCGTCGGGCACTATTCTGAGTAGTCCGTATCGAGTCACCGGCATGAATTGTCGGGGCACCAGGAACCGAAAGCACTCCTCCAACCGGAATCGCTGAACCGACCTAGACACTACCGGACAACATTGAAGCAAGCATATCGCGTTCGTTAACGGTTTCAGGAGATATTCTTTCGTCGGGGAACCCTCCACCGGAGTAGGCTATTTCCACCGTCAGGGAGTATGCCGAGTAGCACCGTTTGTGACAAACCACCAGTTCAGGTCGGTACAAGTCGGTATCCAACTGGTCAACAAGAAGAGTAGTACATCTACAACCGGAGTGCGCAGCAGCAGAAGTTTAATGGTGATAAGATCAGCGAACCAGTGCAAATAGCTAGGCCTGGCAACAAGAGAAGTGCTTGAGCACAGCCTCCTTCCGAAGTAGTCACTTCCAGTGGAATCCGGGGGATACAGGCAACGTCAGACTCTTGATGGAGTTTAGAGGAGTAGGGTTCAGAGTCGTTTCTCTGTTCAGCGTCCCTCACTCTGGCGCACGATGGACGAATTCGGTAGCTGGAGTCGGGCAACCGAACGTGTGCTGGGTCGGCGTAAAAGCTTCACCACCAAGTAAAAAAAATATTTAAGACACACACACACCATACGCAGGTATGGTGGCAATACATGTCATGGGTAGATTCCCCATCCTAGATGTTGTTGAGAACTCATTCGAGGGTTTCGTGATCGCCAATATTAACGGCATCTTCGTATGTGTTACGCACCTCCGAGGTGGACAGAGGAACAGTACAGTTGGATGCTGGATGCAGTCACTGACACTTTTATCGGACGATTGCCGGTTATCATCGGAGGAGATTTCAACGCCTGGGCTGTGGAATGGGGTAGCAGACTGACAGACTGGAGGCTCCGGCAAAGGTGGACGTAAGACTGGGAACCGAGGGCCGTGCCAGCACATTCTGTAAAGATGGCCGGGAATCCATCATCGACGTTACGTTCTGTAGCCCGTCGCTGTTGGAAAACATGAACTGGAGGGTTAGCAAAGAGTACACCCATAGCGATCATCAGGCGATCCACTATTGTATCGGTCGGCAAACCCCGCGGTGTCGGGGAGGTCAAGATCTTGCAAGTAGAAGTGGAAAACGAAAGAATTCGACAAGGACGTCTTCGTTGAAGCGCTTCGAGCAGGAATTGGAAGTCCGTATCTGGAAGCTGAGGAGCTAACAGAAACGTTAGCGAGGGCATGCGACGCGTCGATGCCGAGGTAATTGGAGCCCATGAACCGGCGGCGTCCTGTGTATTAGTGGAACGAGACACTGGCACCCTCCGTGTTGCGTGCCTCCGAGCCAGGAGACGCTACCAGAAGTCAAAAACTGAAGCGGGGAGAGAAGAACGGAAGATTGTGTTCCGTGCAGCTAGAGCAGCTTTCAAACGGGAGATCAAGATTAGTAAATCGATCTGCTTCAAACAGCAGTGCCGAGAAGCTAATGCCAATCTCTGGGGCAACACTTATCGGCGAAGATCAAAGGTCCAGCAAAACCGAGTGAAATCTGCCCGATTAAATTGAAAGTAATCGTTGAAGGTCTTTTCCCGGAGCACAACGCAACGGAGTGGCCACGATGGAGTACTAACGCTGAAGCTGCCCAAAGGTGTTGAGATGGTCGCCTTTGCGGATGATGTCATCCTCACGATAATGAAACATGGATGACTGGAGCAAAACTGGAGCTGGTCCATCATAAAACGGAGGTAGCTCTGGTCAGCAACCGAAAGGCGGTTCAGCATGTCCAAATCAGCGCCGGAGAGCATGCAATTTCGTCAATGCGTGCATTGAAGCATCGGGGAGTGATGGTTGACGACCGTCTTAATTTAGACTACGTCTATGTAGACTACGTCTGCGTTATCGCCGGGATGACTCCAATTTGCATCGCTCAGACCGAGGAGGACGGTCAGAGCTGACTTGTTGGCTAAGTGGCAGCAAGAGTGGAACAACGCCGTCCAAACGTGTCGGTGTGGATGAACAGGAGGCATTCTCTCAGGTCACGGCTGTTTTCGAAAATATCTGCATCGGTGTGGTCAAGCTGCGTCACCGTTCTGTCCGGACTGCGAGCACGTGGTTTTCGAACGCCCTAGATTTGTGGCTGTTCGAAGGGAGATTCCGGATGTGAGCGTGGACAACATAGCTGAGAAAATGTGTCGGGATGAAAGCATGTGGAAAACTGTCAATAGAATAGTCACAAGTATAGTCACTACATTCATAGTCTGGCGGATACAACGACGGGAGCCAATTTGAACTGACACTTGGCGGGGCCAATCGAGCATATCTCGAGTAATGAATGTTGAGGGCCTAAAAGCCATTTCTAAACAATAACTTTGAATGTTGATTTCTCACGAATCAACGAGAATCCCACTATATCCTACTATTCCATATGGTAGAACTAACATTCTTCTACCAAATGCTGCTTTCATTTCACGAGTGATTTATTGTTTACAAATGGCGTTTAGGCCATGAACATGAATTACTCGAGATATGCTCGATTGGCTCCGCCAAGTGTCAGTTCAAATTGGCTCCCGTCGTTGTATCCGCCAGACTATGTTTTAAAGTTAGAGCAATTTGAGTGAGTGCGGATTTTAAACGGTACACTCTTGAACATACACTCAGCGAAATAAAATTTTGATATTCATAAGACTGCATTATGCTCACTTGTAGAAAGAATTATGAAGAAGAAATCATTATAAATTTTATTTATTTATCTTCATGAAGAAATATAATGATGTTTTAAAAATATAAATATGGAGCAACCTGCATTCGAACCTTAAACGTTAAGGTTATCGGGCCAGTGACTTGACCACTAGTATATATCAATACATGTAAAATGGAAAGCTTAAAGGCGTATCAGAACAACGTCGGAAGGCGTCTTATGAAATTTCAAAGCATCATTTATAAGTCGAACCTTATGAAATTTTTAAGTTTATTTGCCTGAGTGTATAACGGGGAAAGAGGCACCTAAGTGAGAATATTCCGCTGCTATGGAAAGTTACCTTGCTAAAATAGATGGAATTACGATGGATGCCTTAATGGTGAGAAGGCGGAACACCAAGACAGCAGGAGAAATGACTTCATCGGAAGGGCGGACGAGGGAGGTGTGCCAACTCCCAGCAAACAAATCTCAAGAACAACAATGCACTTGGAAAGCATAGTATTGGGGCGGAACTTATTAAAATGGCACCGGATAAGTTGACAAATTGTCTGCACCGACTGATAGTCAGGATCTGTGATCTGGGAAAGTGCTTTCGCAGATGTTCCTATGTCTATCGCCGCTGACAGATTTGTGGGAAGTTATTAAGCCGGTTTTGTAAACGGGCGATCGACAACAGACCAAATCTTTGCGTTGCGACAGATCCTTCAAAAGTGTCGCGAATATCAAGTTCCTACGCATCACCAATTCGTCGATTCCTAGGCCACACACGATACTATTGATTGTGGGGAGCTTTGGAAGATTCTGGACGAAAAGCTTTGTCCCGGGAAACTAACAAGAATGATCAAGGCCACAATGGATGGTGTACAGTGCTGTGTGAAGATAGCGTGTGCGTTATCGAACTCGTTTGAAACATGCAAAGGACTTCGCAAGACGATGATCTTTTCCGCCTCCTGTTCAACATTGCACTAGAAGGTGTCCTGACACAACAGTGAACATTGTCGGCAGAACACTCCATGCGATTACTGACCAGTACACCAGACTGAAATGTGAAGCAGAAAAGTTTGTATTAAGAATGGAGTCATCGAAGACTAAGTATTTGCATGAAGGAAAAGTCGGAAATAATAGAGCCGCAAAGGCAGAAGGCAGTATCGATGGCGATGGGTTCGTGGTGTTAGATGAGTTCCCAAGTAGCACACCACGATCAAAATTAGTTGCAGTAGCTTGATTATGACTAACGAAGGCACATTTATGATTTCTCAACTTAATGGCAACATGTGTGCTACTAGGGTTTGGGTTATCTCGGATCATTGGTAGTGTCGAATAACTTGAATACCATAACAGAACGCCCGCACCTTACGCTTAACTCCACTCATTGGGTTCTGTTCAACATCTGGCTGTAGCTTCTTCTGTACGGAAACCTACTTTTTCTTCGTGTCTTCCTCAGATTTGAACTCCTTGGAATGCTTCCATAGTGCCTGCTTCATGAGTGCTAAGTAATTTTCGATGTTGCGATGGGGGTTCATGTCTTTGGGTACGAAAGTGACCCCGTTGGCTTTGTACCACTCCAGGATAACAATTGAATAGTGGCACGAAGCTAGATCCGTAGAGCCCTCGTGTTGCATCAACAGAGGAAGCAGACGCTTCTGTAGACACCTCTTGAGGTAGATCTCTCCGTTTACAGTCTTGGTAGTCACGAACGGCTCACTCTGTTTACCACATGAGCAGATCGCTTGCCAAATCATGTATTTCTTGGCAAACTTTGAAAGTTTCTGCTTTCTTACTTCCTCCGGAACATCAAACTTGTGCTGGGCGGTGAAGAACAGTAGCCCCGGAAGCAGCCGGAAGTCCGCCTTGACGTGAGTCCCATTCTCCATGATGAGAAAATAAGGCTTTGTCAGCATCTGGGTGTACAGTTTCTGGGACCGTGACTTTCCTACCGTAGTTTGCCGTTCGTCACGTCTTGAAGTCTTATGCACTTTGTACGTATGCAGCCTCTCCCGGTCCTTGGCTCTCTGAATGAAACAGATTATTCTTTTTGGCCACATATTTGACCGAAGCATTGGGATTCCGCTTAAACGCTTTCACGACACGCTTCTGATCCTGATAACATCCATTCTGAGCGCATTTCTCCTTCCGTTCGATGATCAGAGTTTCGTAGTAACGTTTAATCACACGACTCACCGTTGACTGCACGACTCCAAGTTGTTTTCCGATGTCCCGATGAGAGATTTGAGGAATTTCCAGGTGCATGCGCAAAATCAATTCACGACGTTGCACAGTGGGCGAAAATGGACCCAACTTCCCATTAATTTGAACAGCGCAGGGTAGGAGTCCTAAACAGTAGCTTATTTTAATGGAACAAATTCAGGGAAACGAATAATGTTAAATTCATTTAGGGTTGATCACAGTAAGTGTCTCATTTTGCCCGTTTCTCCCCTCATTTTGATTTCAAACTAGAATTATTATCCAAAAATTCAACTCGGTGCTACTATATTAAACCCAAGTACACTGCAAATTTGCAAAAAAAAAAGCTGGAAAAATTGGATGGAACAAATTTTACTTTGATCGGATGCCAGGAAATTGTCCATTTTACTAGATTTCCCTCATACTTGAATAAACTAATGTACCATGCGGTTTTGAAGATTGGCCAAGGATGACTTTTGTAAGCAGCTGGGATATTACTACGTAAAACAAAAGCGACCGTCGTTGATGCTGAAGACAGATATAGATTCTGATGGAAGCGAAGACAATGATACTATGTAGGGTAAACTTTTGTAGAAGATGTTCATTCGAATAAATTTCAATTATCATACTGACAATTTTTTCTTCAAGTTTGAGGAGAAATCGGGTAAAATGGACCATTTCCTGAGGTCAACCCTAACAAGACCATCACCATTCGATTTTCCGAACTCTGTTACATAAGTACAGGGCAAGTGAGAATAATATTACTGGCGCCAATCTTCAGAACCGCATGGTATAAGAGTGTTTTTCACATATGCGGGAAATCGGGTAAAAAGGGCAACTTTCTGGCATCCGGTCAAAGAGGAGATTTGTTCCATTCAATAGGGGTTTTTATTTTAAAAAACATGATTTTTCCATCTGTATCGATGATGGGTGTTCTTCTTAGCACAAACATAATTTTTATGAATCTCAACTAATATTTTGAAATTGTTTTTTCAATAGTTACGCTTGTCTAAATTTAAAAATAAATTAACTGCCGGTATATTATTATATTTGCTATCGAACAATGTTATAATCCACATACCTTTATAAAGACTGTATTCGATTAAATTTGGACACACAAAATAGGTCATTAAAAATTTTCCTTGAGCCCGATTCTTTTCAAACTTTCTGGAAATAAAGTACTACTGAATGGTTAAGTTTTGACATCATTGGTTTATTGAATCTCTTCTCCCAACCCAAATGCCCGCACCTTTGCCTTGACCCCTTTCATCAAATTTTGGGCAATGATAGGACCGACTTGCTTACTTACTTTTAATCACACTTTATTTAGTTTCAAGTTCATTTTCTATCAGTTTTGGAGAGTTTTAACGAGCTTTGCCTTCATGATTGCCCAAAATTTTCAATTGGGCGAAATTCCGAGTGTTTGGAGGGTTGACGTCTTTTGGTACAGAAACTACATTATTATCTTTGTACCAGTCTAAGACGCCGGGCATAGTGGGAAGATGCCAAACCAGCCAAACAGGTGTCGGCCATCGTGAGATCCCAAGAAGGGCAGAAGTCGTTTTTGGAGGCATTCGTCCTTGTAGATTTGTCCGTTGACGGTCCCAGAGGTGATGAAGGGCTGACTCATTTTGCCTCATCTGCAGATCGCTTGCCGAGACAAGGAATTTCGGCGAATTTCGACAGTTTCTTTTTCCGCACACTCTCCGGAACGGCCAACTTAGAGGTGGCGACGTAGTGTTCCTGTCCTGGCATTTATTTGGTGTCGGCTTTAATGTAGGTCTCATCGTCCATCACAATGCAGAACGGTTTTGTGAGCCACTCCCTGTACAGTTTTCTTGAACGACTTTTGGCCACCGAATTCTGTTTATCGCTCCGGTTCGGTGCCTTCTGGACCTTGTACATATATAATCCAGAACGTTTCATTGTTTTTTGCACAAAACAAACTGAAACTTTCGCCATTTTCTCAACATCCATGATCGAAATGTTGGGATAACGCTTAAATTGGTTCAATACCATCCTGGCCTTCTCCGGATTTGATGTGCCACGTTTTTTTGCCACTACCATTTTTCCGCTTGGTTGTCTTACGGTCCTTGAACGTTTTGATCACATGAGATACGGTTGAATGTGCGATTCCAAGCTGTTTTCCGATCCATCGATGAGAAGCGTTTGGGTTTTCGAAGTGAGTGTCCCTAAATTTGTTGACGCACTATTTCTTCATTCGAAGCCATCACTGAAATCACTCAACCGATTTTCACGAAACTTATTGCACAATTGACACAACACAATGAAATACATTCAGTTAAAATTTCAATAAATTTTACCCACACGCTAAAAAGTTACGAACCATTGCGTGTCCAAATTTCATCGAATACAGTCTTTAATACCCTATTCCCAGCTGTTTTTCGCAAATTTTCAGTGCATTTAGGTCAAATATATAGCACCGAGTTGAAATTTCGGGAAATAATTCTAGTTTGCATTCAAAATGAGGGAGAAACGGGAAAAATGGGACAATTACTGTCCCCTATCAACCCTGAATGAGACCAATACCATTCGATTCTCGGCATTTCTTTCCATAACATAAGCTACTGTTTAGGACTCTACCCTGCACCGTCTAAATTAATGGGATTTTGGGTCCAGTTTTGTCCACTGATGCGTTGTTTTTAGAGTTACGCTATTTTTTTCAATTTTCTAAAACTGACAGCGATAAAAAATACAAAAAAACACTCTCAACTACTTCTACCTAAATTTTTATAGAATTTTTTTCGTGATGCAATAGGGGGTTTAAATTAAAAAAAGAAACATGGTGTCTTTTCATCTGTATCGATGCTGGGCGTTCTTTCTAGTAAAAAACATATTTTTTATGAATCTCAACTATTTTTTCTCGATTTTCAAACAAGAAAAATCTAATCATTTTTATTTTCACAAACTGACGTGCAGTTTCACAAAAGTGACATTTATTTTTCAGTAACGGGGGCTCCCATTATGATATAAATCAAGCCAAACATTGTATAAGGTCCTAAGTAACAAAATAAACAAAATCGAGTTGAATATCGATTCGGACAGAAATCCATTACTTTTCTATGAATCATTTTGAAATTTTGCTCTAAGAATTAAAAAAATGAAAAGACGAGCGATAACAAAACGTCCAATGTACCTGCCGTTTGATACCCCACAGCTCTGTACATTGGACTTTTGTCATCGCTTGTCCAATGTACAATGTTTGTCTAAAATTTTGACAGATGTACATAGGACCTGCATGTTTTCTTCTCAAAACGCGTGTTCTGATTGTTCGAAGAATGAAAACAAGCAAAAAGTTCTTCGTTTGCATGGATAATATTTAACTACTTCAAGCAACATTTGTCTCAAATCGAAAAAATAGGATCGAAAATTTTAACAATCTTCTTTCAAATCGTAACTGCAACTCAATTGTGTAATCTTTTATTTTTGTAAGATTTTCAACGTAAAACGTCGTCAGGATTATAGAAGCAAATGTTGCCTTTGTAGGGTGATTCTAGGCGTGTAATTGATACATTTTGTTACTTAGACCCATTGCGTCAGAATTTGTAGATTGGACCTGTTAGATTGGTCTTTTGCCAAGTAAAATGTAGATTGGACTATTGTGATTGCGGTATGTTCTAGTAGTAAATAATTCTTGCATTTAGCATTTGCATTTGTATTTAGAGTACAAAAATAAAGCTAGAAGGAAGCTAATGTAGACATTTTTTGATGAGTACTTATCGCAATCAAAAAAGTCCAATGTACATTCTAACTTGACAGAAGACCAATCTCACAGATCCAATCTACAATTGTAAATGCAATAAGTCCTATGTAGCAAATGTATCAATTACATAACTAGAATCATAGTAATCTTCAAAACCAACTTTTTCTTAGTGATCTTGACGACGGCTTATGTTGAAAACCAATCAAAAATTAGAGATTGCATGATTAATTTACAATTACGATTTAAAAAACAAATCAAAATTTTCAATCCTATTTTTTTTATTTGACACAAATGTTACATAGATCTAATGCAATGCTTGGCTTGAAATGTCAACTTACGTATGCTAGAAATCAATGGTTGGTTCAGTTGGTTTAGGTAGTCTTGTTTTTGTAGCTTGGTCCATGTGTGAAATAGGATGGTGTTGTCTTTGCAATCAAACGTTGTCATGATATTTTGAAATTTTTTTTCAACAGTTACGTTATGTCAACATAAAAAAAATGAATTAACAGCCGGTATAGTATTATTATTTGTTATCGCACAAATGTTATAATCCACATACTCCCTATAATATCCCGTGATTGGCGGAGCACCCTTTAGCAATGTTAATCGTTTAACTAAACGAAGGTATGAGATATAATGTTTAGAACTGAAATACTTGTTTTTAGCATCGGTGAACGAGCAGTCCATTCCAAAGCGAGTTCTTTTTCAAAATAAAACTACAAACCACCCACAATACGCTTTTTAGCATGCCCTTCAACGAATTTTACCTCACGACAGTAAGAATGATAAGTCACCGGTTTCGGTTCTTTGTGGAGCACATATTTTTGCGACTATTCATACCGCAAACACCTTTGTCTTTCTCTTCTCACAACCGAGGACACACCTAATACCGAACCGACGCCTTTTCGACGGTATTGTTTGCTACTGAAGGTACGATCTGCATATCATATCTGCAGGTTAGTTTTTCCCAAAGTTACACTTCCTACGATGTCGCTTCGGCTTGCCACGAACAACCGAAAAAGTAGTTACCTGCAGGAAAATAACAACAACAACAACAACGACAACTACGGAATACACACAAACCCCGGTATAGTGGCAGCGTCCTTAATAAAAGATTGTAAAGTTTCACTTACATAAGTCGAGCCGTCCGACAAACATTCGCCATAAAAGGTGCAGCAGCTGGTTCGGTCGTGTTAAATGAGAAGACAGCTGCAATTCCCGGCGAGTGCATAACGGGTCTCGGATGGTCGTAGTCGGTTAGGTACATACTTTCTACTGGGAAGTTTGCATCCTAATAACATGGATCCAACTAACAACGCCTAAGAAGAGCATCTCAAGTTGAGAGCCGACAGTATGCTGCACTAGAAGCTTAACCGAAGAAGAAGGCTTGCCGGTGATTGTGCTTATTTTGGTGTCCTGTGGTGTAGCTTTTGTCATTACAGGCGTTGAAAGTTTCTTTGTTTCTGAACCCCCAGACCCCCTCTCCGCCATACGTTGTGCACTCTGCTTTTGCACCTTGCCTGTTCACGATATATTTGTAGCTAGCGAAAAACTTTGTATAGTGTGGGAAGGTGTGGTTGTTTACCATTTTTCATGCATCGTGGAAAACTTCCATAGAATGTCGGTGAAGCTAATATTATCTTACAACAACAGATTTGCTTAGAAAGTTGGAAAACAACCAAATGACGCTTTGTTGTGGTCGGTGCGAGAGAAGATCCGTTTCTTCCATGATTCACCTTTTTTTTGGGTAAACTTAATTTTTAGGACAGACAGTACTCGCCTTGATTACTCATCGGATGAATGGTATTAACAGATCTCCGGCAGACATAATCATAATCATCAGCTAAACCAATCCGACGAAACAGATAAAGGTGCATTCAACTTTGTTTACAACCTTGTAAACAACTGCCCCTGCCAAGTGATGAGCACAAACAGTACACGCGGCAACGAAACGAAACCGCAGACAAAGTGCAGACCACTCCAACCACTTTCCAAGCTCGTTTTCGGCATTTTCCACATTCTAGTTACAACGGTGGCGTTTCTGCTGCAGCTGCTGCCCCACCGACCGCCAAAAAGCAATGTTTATTTATTCACCAGCTTGGGGTAAAATCTAGGAAGAGTTTTCTCCACAGTCCAAACATTGTGATTGCTCGTATCGCCTAGCTAGTTGTTTCGATTTTTTCCAGCGCTTGCTGTGTGAAGTTTTTACTCGTTTGACTCGGTAAGCCGCCCCACCATGCGTCGTCTTATCGAATTTCATGAGTGTCCGCTTGCTACGATTGAATCCAATGGAGACGCACGTCAGATTGTTGTTCTATATAATTGAATGAAAAATTCAGAAAGTGCTTCGGCTTATCCCGTACCAAGACCGGCGCGCTCGTTCTGTTCGGTGGCGGAGATGCGCCGGTGCGGGGGGAAGGTGTAACGGTGATCAGAGCCGGTTGAAATTCAAGTTCCACAGTGCAAGTGTTAACCGCATCGAGAAGCGTTTGCCGCCGTGGGGCACATGGAGTGGAATTCCCGGATTTTCTGCACACGTTGCGCTTAGGGGGGAGAGAGGGAATGAACAGTAGTGTTGCTAGGGTTGGCGATTTTTTATTATTTAGAACATGGCCCACTTAGTGCAGAAACAACTCTTTGGCTTATTACTGCGCTACTAAAGTGTTGCATTAATAAAAAGAGACTTAATGTTCCGATTCTTCTTGTGACTACCTTGCCACCTGGTGGTCGGTCCATTTTATTATTATTATTAAAATGATCTTAATTTTTTTGTTTCTTTTTGATGGTTAACATGTTCATTGCTTAAGTGATACAGATTTACCTTTTCATCTTTGGTTCTAATAATAATTCGTTAATTGCTAAGAAAAATGATTAGTCCTATCGGATTTGGTGGTCGGTCCACTGGTCAGTAGTCAATATATACTAGTTGTCTATATACTGTGACAATTTGACAACTCCCTCAATTTGTTTACAGCAGCTATGGCGAGAACCGTGAAACAACTCCGATATATGGTTTGTTCGTACGGCCTGCTTAATCCGGGACTAAAACAGTTGGCCATCGTGGTCCACTTCGTGTCAACCGTATACGATCGCGGAAACTTCTACAAGATTCTGGCACTTCTGGAAAGGGGAGAAAGTGGTCGGTATTGGCCATTTTTAAAAAATACCGGTACTCGGTACTAGGTGAAGTCAGTAACGATAATACCGGTAAAATACCGGTATTTGTGAAAATTTCAGAAATAAAGAAAAACTTTTGATTTCGACTTTTGGTTGATAAACAATATTTAATGACAAACTTCAAATGGTTAAATCATAGTTTGTTGAGCTGTTCAAAGTGAAACTTAAGTAGACGTACCTACAATATTGTCCACGCTAAATTTTGAACGCCATAATAATAGCAGCAAAAACAATACATACATAAAACCGATTACTCATTACTCACGAGTTTTTATCTGCTGAACGCTTTGTAGTTTGTTCGGTTCAAAATGGAACAACCGAGTTCTCGTAAAATTGTTACTTTCTCACAAATTGTCAAATTTTCCGAAAAACTCGATTGATAAAAATAAATCCAATCAGCAATAACCGAAGATTGGTTTACTAAACTATTACCGAACGTTGTCAAACAAACAGACTTTTCTGTTGCAGTTAGTAAGTTCGGTCTGTTTTTGCAGTGCTAGAATTTTGGTTGAAATAGCTTCGAATCTAGCTTCGAATTTCATAATAATAAAACCAGTTTTGTCAGTTGTTTATTGTTGTTGTTGGTTGATGCAAAAAATCCTCACACATTTTTCTAAAGAAAACACGAAATTATTGCTGACACCGAAAATGTCATGCCAATTTTCTTATAATGTTTAGAATCAAACCAAAATTTTAGGGTAGTTTTATACATATATTTACTTCAAAAATCAAAAGAAAAGTTGCCTTGAGTGTAAAATTGAACGCATTTTCGCTTGATGCCCTCCATCAAAGTCTTTACAGTGTCATCCAGTACCAGTTTCTCAGTTTTTTTCCATTTTCTTAACATGTCCTGCTCGTCTTTAACTGTCTTATTGCTCTTCCGAAGTTCCCGCTTCATCATTGCCCAGTACTGCTCCACCGGGCGCAGCTCCGGACAGTTTGGCGGATTCATGTCCTTTGGAACAAAATGGACAGAATTGGCCTCATACCACTCCAGGACACTTTTAGAATAGTGGCATGATGCCAAATCTGGCCAAAATAGCGGAACTTCGTCGTGCTGCTGCAAGAACGGCAAAAGGCGCTTCTCGAGGCACTCAGATTTGTAGATCTCGCCATTTACTGTGCCCTTTGTCACGAAAGGCTCACTCCTCAGTCCGCAAGAGCAGATGGCCTGCCAAATGAGATATTTGGAGGCGAACTTCGACATTTTCTTCTTCTTAAATTTGTCGTCCACATAGAACTTGCTCTTGCCGGTGAAAAACTCCAACCCCGGAATTTGCTTAAAATCGGCTTTTATATACGTTTCGTCGTCCATCACACAGCAGCCATATTTTGTCAACATCTTCTCGTAGAGCTTCCGTGCCCGAGTTTTAGCCGTCGATTGTTGCCGCTCATCGCAGTTTGGGAAGTTCTGTACCTTGAATGTATGTAGTCCAGCTCTCTTCTTTGCATTCTCGACGTAGCTCTGCGATATGCCGATCTTTTTAGCCTAATCACGGCTTGAGACGTTGGGATTTGCTTTAATCATCCGCTTCACCTTTCCCTCCGTCTTTTTGTTCTCCGGTCCCGGTTTTCTTCCAGCTCCTTTGCCGTGTTCCAACGGCAACCCCTCCTGGAACCGCTTCAACACTCTGGAGACGGTTTAATGGTGAATGTTCAACATTTTTCACAACTGCCGGTGCGACAGGTCAGGAAATTCCAGGTGTTTGGAAAGAATTTGTTCTCTCGACTCGCGTTGGTTCACCTCCATTTTCGTTGAATCGAAAAACACGACTTCGAGTTTGACAGCATGTAAACAATACACATCAATGAGAAAGTGTGCAAAATTTGGTTGATTTTTACCGAGATCGCAGTAGGCATTGCTCGTGGATAGTAAGTTTTTCGCAAGCTGTCACAGTTTTTCTGTTTCCTTGTACATTTGAAATGAAAGCAAAATTTTCCATCGAAGTAAGAAGCCGAGTAGTGATGTGAAATCTGAAAAAGATTACGTATTTATGTTTCCACTCCTCTTTACTTTCTGTGTGTCTCGTGAATAGTTTTAATTAGGGAATGTAAGAAAATAAGACGATAGTGAGGAAGCTCATGGGGAATCAAAAAGCCGAGAGCATCATTCGTCGGAAACTCTTTGGTGAAAATTACATGCTCAATTTTCAGGAACTCGAAGAAACAACGACGCCGATTGCGGAGTGATACCGTGGCCAAAGTGTTAATACAATTCGGGTTAATCGATCCCATTTACCCGCAGAATCTTACTCCCACGTTCATAGAAATTGTTTGTTTTTTCAAATCTTACAAACGGCCGGGAACGAAGAAAAAAAAAAAAAGTTAATTATGTTCTAAAGTCATCAAAACGAAAGAAGAAATTACTTCCGCATAGTATCTATGTATTCATATATCTATATTTGTGTGCATTTGTGTACATGTTTAAATGTGCATACATCAATAAATCAGCCTCATTCTCATCTTACTAAAACAAGTAGAACAAACACTGGCGTTTGTTGTTGGACTCAGTACAGAAACTTAATTCAGATGTTTGATTATTCACTTAAGTTTACAAAAAATCGCTTTACTTCGTGAAATTTTGAGAATCTGCAGAAGAAACCAAAATTTCCAAAATTGATGGCACTTTCTATGCAAAGACCCGTCGTTGGTCGATCAACAACGTGTGAAGGAGCTCATGCTGTGCGGACGAGATTCGCTGCTTCCAGCAAGATGATGAATGCCCCGGTGAATTTTAACGAGGCGAGATACCCTGGTGGAAGCGGAACACTAACCAGTCAGACCCCGCAAAGGATTTTTAGACAATTGAGAGGTGGTAGGTGCTCTCAAAACGCGTAGCGAAACAGGTAATTGTTGTCCATTTTGTCCCTATATCACTTTATTATGAACCTATTTACATTAAATATATTTTTTCTTATTATGATCACATCACTTATCAAGGTGAATCCTGATCCATCGAGCCCTACCCTAGTAACATAGAAAACCCTCCTGTGACCTTTGTGGGGATGCAGAGGTAAACACGGTCCCTAAACAGCAAAGGTCATACAAACTTTCCTTCCCTATTCCCACCTGACTGCAAGGACGTGGCCGGCGCCGTTATTGATTATAAAAGAAATTGAGTCACTGCAACGTGTACAGTGAGAATGGTCGGTTACTCCCAGCCCCATTCAATTGATTCATTGTGCAATTTCACTGATTCTGATCAATCACGGAGTAGCAACCATCGATACGTGCAGTCAGTCAAGCAAAAGCTAAAGCAAAGCTAAGCTAAGCTAAGCTAAAGCTAAAATTTGGTTGATTTTTACCCAATGGTAAAAAAGTTATGCCCTGTTGAATGTGTCGCAATAATTTCTTGTTCGCCCTTAAAAAGCGACTAAATGTTTCGATTTTTCATATGACTACCCTGCCACCTGGTGGGCGGTCCACTGGTCAGTAGTCAATATATAATAATGAGATGTACTCTCAGAGTATTATAAAAAAAGAGTTTATTCCGCTACTTCACTTACACTACTTACAAAATGTCTCTTAAACTATTGATTTGAATTCACGCACGTTCTTACTTCTAACATTTCCTAACTTGAAAAGAGAGCGATCGATGGGTCGATCGGCTATTTGTAATATTATTTCCGCTGACAGGACAATTCGCTGGGCTCTGGCGTGGCACTGGACCTTTTACTGTGGCACGATTCGATTATGCTGATGTGTTCCTATGATTGTTGATATTTGGTCCGGTTCTGCTGACTTTTTGCTATGGGTGGTGGTGATTGGTCTGGTATATCACGTAATTATATACTAGTTGTCTATATACTGTGACAATTTGAAAACTCCCTCAATTTGTTTACAGCAGCTATGGCGAGAACAGTGAAACAACTCCGATATATGATTTGTTCGTACGGCCTGCTCAATCCGGGCCTAAAACAGTTGGCCATCGTGGTCCACTTCGTGTCGACCGTATACGATCGCGGAAACCTCTACAAGATTCTGGCACTTTTGGAGGGGAAAGAGTAGTCGGTATTGGCTATTAAAATACCGGTAATTGGTATTAGGGAACGTCCATTAATTACATCACGCAAATATGACTGTTTATTACACCCCCCCCCCCCCTTGTCACGTTTTTTGTATGGACGTTCAATTTTTTTGTAATGATCGTCACATTTTCTCAACCCCCCCCCCCCGACTGCATGACATAATTAATGAACCTTCCCAGAAATCGGATGCAGCGGGCTGTATCAAAAGTTACGTAGCGTATGTTAAAACGCGGTTCGGTCGGGCGCCAAGTGTGATACGTTCTGATGGTGGGGGCGAATACGCTAACAAAGAGTTGAAGGAGTTCTATGGACATGAGGGTATCCAGGCTCAGTTCACCCCCGCGTATTGTCCACAACAAAACGGCGTGGCGGAACGTAAAAACCGATCTCTACAAGAGATGGCAACGTGCATGCTGTTGGACGCTGGGTTACCTAAGAAATATTGGAGTGAGGCAATCATGGCCGCTGGATATGTCCAGAATCGGTTGCCTTCCCGATCTGTTGAATCAACGCCATATGAGAAGTGGTTTGGCAGAAAACCTTCACTGAAGAACCTACGTGTGTTTGGAAGCCCAGCGTATGTGCACGTCCCTGACGTTAAACGAAGCAAGCTTGACAGCAAATGTCGTAAGTTGTTGTTCGTCGGCTACTGCGATGATAGGAAGGCTTTCAGATTTCTGAATCCGGAGAATGACGAAATTACGATCAGCCGGGATGGCAGATTTATCGAGCTGGGAGATGGGTCGCTAACTCGGCGCGATTCGGTCTCTGACTGCAGTGAAATGTTTGTTGAGCTCGATATAGGAAACCATGATCATCGGGAGCCCGAAAAACAGCCAGATGAAGAAGATCCTGGACTTCAGGAGAAGTCTGATCCAGAGTTCTACGATCCGGATGATGATGAAGGCGCAGTTAGTGGACAGCAGGATATTCCGAAGCGAAGTACACGTGGAGTGCTACCTAAACGATTCGAAGATTACGAGGTCGATGGAGCCGTAGCAGTTGAAGCAGAACCCGAAACCTACGAAGAGGCAGTGCACAGTTCTGAGTAGGACTTGTGAAAAGCACCAACGGCTGAGAAATAGGATTCGTTGATGCAGAATGAGACCTGGTCTTTGGTACAGCTACCAGCCGGTCGCGTTCCCATTGGTTGTAAATGGATTTACAAAAAGAAGGAGGACAGCTCTGGCAACGTTTCACGATTTAAAGCGCGTCTTGTAGCCCAAGGATTTTCGCAGCGTTTCGGCGTTGATTACGATGCCGTGTTCGCTCCGGTCACCAGTCAAGCGACGTTGAGAATTCTGTAGACGGTAGCTGGCTACAAAAAGATGGTGGTACGCCATCTAGACGTCCAGTCGGCGTATCTAAAGCGCGATACGGTCAAAATTTGGTCAATATCAACTTGACGTATTTCTTTCAATTTTGCATTTAAAAAACCTGAACACCCCTCATTTTGAAGGTGTGTGTGTGTAGAATGTTGCTCCTATTTTGATTTTGGAATTCACTCTTCAGTTGTCAAAATGCCGTCCAAGCAAGAAGAGCAGCGTATCAAAATTTTGCTCGCGCATCGCGAAAATCCGAGCTACTCGCACGCAATGTTGGCAAAATCGCTAAAAGTTGCCAAATCAACCGTTACAAATGTAATTAAAGTGTTTGGGAACGTTTGTCGACAGCCAGGAAGTCTGGATCGGGGAAATCGAAAACCGGAAGCCGCTGAGACGACAAAGAGAGTTGCCGGTAGTTTCAAGCGAAACCCTAACCTATCTCTCCGAGATGCCGCAAATAAGCTGGGTGTATCGTCTACAACCGTGCATCGAGCCAAAAACGAGCCGGACTATCAACTTACAAGAAGGTAGTGACTCCAAATCGCGATGATAAACAAAATACGACGGCCAAAGCGCGATCCCGGAGGCTGTACACGACGATGCTGACGAAGTTTGACTGCGTGGTAATGGACGACGAAACCTACGTCAAAGCCGACTACAAGCAGCTTCCGGGACAGGAGTTTTATACGGCAAAAGGAAGGGGAAAGGTCAACGAAACTGTCAAAGTTTGCAAAGAAATACCTGGTTTGGCAAGCCATCTGTACCTGTGGCTTGAAAAGCAGCATTTTCATAGCTTCCGGGACTGTCAACCAAGAAATTTACGTGAAAGAGTGTTTGAATAAACGTCTGCTGCCTTTCCTGAAGAAACACGGTTGTTCCGTACTGTTTTGGCCGGATTTGGCATCTTGCCATTACGGTAAAAAGGCCATGGAGTGGTACGCCGCCAACAACGTGCAGGTGGTTCCCAAGGACAAGAACCCTCCCAACACGCCAGAGCTCCGCCCAATTGAGAAATACTGGGCTATTGTCAAGCGGAACCTAAAGAAGACCAAAAAAACTGCTAAGGACGAGCAGCAGTTCAAGGCAAACTGGCTTTCTGCGGCGAAGAAGGTGGACAAGGTGGCTGTACAAAATCTGATGGCAGGGGTCAAGCGTAAGGCCCGGCAATTCGGATATGGAAAAGCGGAAGCCTAACTGAATATTTTTCCTGAATTTTATACTAATTGAACTTGAAAAAGAAATTTAATTTGATTTTTTAAATAAACGATTTCACCGATTTACACGCGTTTTCCCTTGACCAAATTTTGACCGTATCACCCTTTACATGGACAATTACAGGACGAAATTTATATGCAGCGACCGAAGGGGTTTATGATTCCAGGAAACGAAGGTCTTGTATGAAGGTTGAAGCGTAGCCTGTACGGCTTGAAGCAGGCTGCAAGGATCTGGAACTCTACGATCAGCGAATTGCTGCAGGGATTGGGTTTCAATCAATCCAGATCTGATCCCTGTTTGTTCGTCAAACGTTCACCAGGAGGTTTCGTCAACTTCTTGCGACACGTTGCGACCGAGCAGGATGTTGCTGCTATAGAGAGCGAACTGCGGAAGAAGATAACTCTGTCGTCGTTGGGAGAGATTGCTTACTTTCTGGGTATCCTAGTTACAAAGGACAATAACGGATTTTACTGTCTGGATCAAGAAAGCTACATCAAGAAAGTGGTATCACGATTCGGCCTCGAACATGCTAAGAGTTCGAGCGTGCTGATCGACGTCGGGTACTACAGGAGTCGGGAAGGAAGCAGAGATCTGCCAGACAATTACCGTTACCGAAGCCTTGCATGAGCGCTTTTTTACGTCGCAGTTAATACGCGTCCCGACGTAACAGCAAGTGTATCGATATAGTGTAGGAGGATCAGCCAACCGACAGAGGTAGATTGGTGTGAACTGGAGCGTGTGGTCAAGTATCTCCTGAGGACCAGCAGCAGCAAGCTGCGACTCTACGCGGACAGCGGTAAACAGTTGAGCTTGAATGGCTACTGTGACGCTGATTGTAGTGGGGATACGAGTGACCGCAAGTCGAATACCGGATATCTGTTCTTGATTGGTGAAGCATCTGTTAGTTGGGCTAGTCGAAAGCAAACCAGCATTTCGCTTTCCAGCATGGAAGCGCAATATGTCGCAGTGTCCGAAGCGTGCAAAAAGCTTGTTTGGCTGCGGCGGATTTTGGACGAGATCGGAGCAAAGCAGTGTGGTCCTACCATGTTGTTCGCGGACATTAGGAGCTGCATCGAGTTCGTCGATAAAGAGCGCGTGTCGAAACACATCGACATGTTCTACACGAAGGACATGTGCGACAAAGGAGAAGTGATTCTGCGATTCTGTCCTTCAGAGCATATGACAGCCGACATACTCACGAAACCGTTAGGACCCGTAAAGCAGAAGAAGTCAAGCTGAACAATGCATTAGGTCCTAAGTAACAAAGAGAGATTCTCTTCGTCGACTTTCTCTTTGGTTAATAGCTTGTCTATTAAACGATTTAGTGATGTTTTCGATGCATTGGATCCTTAATCACACCTTATACTACCGTACTGTATGTTGAAAATACTTGAACATGTTTTTACATAGTCGTAGGAACGCAAAGAGAAAGTCGACAAAGAGAGTCTCTCAATGTTACTTAGGACCTAATGCATTGTTTAGCTTGAAGTTTGCTGAAGCCATGAGGCTGATGGACGACGCAAGCTGTGCCGGAAGTAGAGAAAAATATTGAGGAGGAGTATTAGCAGTGTAAAAGTAGGGGCAATATTTTATCACCAGTTCGTGCGGTTCGAGCACAGATACAGAGAGAGAAGAAAGAAAACGAAAAGAAGAGTGCAATTTTTTCAATCCCTTTTAAACTGGCCTGAAATATACACGTTGTCAATAGTCGGTGCGAGAAATTTATTATTTCCTCGGTATCGCAAGTTCCCCCGGGTAAATTCCGTCTGCTTTCGGTGTTGGCCTGTCCACTTCGCTACCTGTTGAGTGTCTGCCGGTTTATCCCACAGATATAACCTGCAACGTGATCATGCCAGTAAAAACAAACTATAGCGCAGGATGCCTGCAAATATAACTACCAAATTTGTAACAAATACTTACAGAAGGTTTCAGCTAAATGTACATCCCCCTCCTTTAGTCTCTCGGTATTTTTTATTTTATTTTTTTTTCATTTTCAGCAGTAACACAGCATGTAGAATTTTCGCAAAAAGACGCACACGCGAGGTAAAATGGCTGACGATGTTCAGGCCTTATCAACAGCTAAAACAACCGAGTTTTTCGGTAGACATAGCCGCGTTCAAGAATATTTAGAAAATGCTCGGTTCAGTTAAGCGACTTTTCTCGGTTTTCGTGTAACAAACTCTTGAATATCCCTGCTTTAGCGTACTGTTCGATTCATCTTTCATTTTTATTTGTCAAATATATCAGATAGTAACCGAAATTTTAGTTTGAGTCAAAAAATACAACTGAAAACAGTATCTTTGAACTATTTATTCGGTTTCCTGTTGGTAAACGATGAGATTCGGTAGAAAATTGAACCGAGTTCAGTGTTTTTTTCTTAGTGCGTACATTAGAAACAGTTGATTAAATTGTAAATTCTTTTTTCTGTGAAATTCTCAAACCTTCTGGGATACACCCGACATGCAGGTTCCGTACGGTATCTTCAGATACGCCCACCGTGACGACTCGCCATCTTCTCTTGAAATCATGGGAACTATTTGCTTGCTTCTTTGTTTCGAATAATTTCCGTTTAACTAGACTTCTCTATTGGGTTGGACCAGTACTTCTCTATTGGGTGACAGTTGACAGTTTGATGAATTGGCTGTTTTTGGCACGTATTTGACCTCCTGTACCTCATACCATTTCAGAACGGATTTCACATAGTTACAAGAGGCAAAATCAGACCAAAACAGAGCTGGAGAGTTGTGGCTTCTGATAAACGATAGCAATCGCTTTTGCAGACATCCCTTCTCGTACATGTCCTTATTGATAATGCCGGTAGAGACGAAGCTTTTAGATTTTCGACCACAACTATATATGGCCTGCCAAATCAAATACTTTTTCGGGAATTTGGACACCTTCTTTGTCCGGAAATGCTTGGCAACGGCGTTTCATTGCGTTGCGGTATAAAAAGTCCGACCCGGGAGCTGTCTTCGAGTACGTATGTTTCGTCGTCCATAATGATACAAGAAAATGTTTGCAAAAAAATTGGTGTAAAACTCCTTAGAACGACTTTTTGCAGCGAAATGTTCACTTTCAATTTATTTAAAAACACTATTTAAAAAACTTTTTTGAGCGTATTAGTAGAACGATTGTGATTGGGAAGCTCGGAGAATTTAAAACGAGCACTTCATTTGATCGCTTTTTTAAAATAAAAAATAACACATTGAAACACTTTTTTCAAATTATCGCTAGTAAACGCGAGCAAATTCATTTAAATTCTACTAGACGCTTATCTTTTGAAAGATAGGCCTTTTTCGCCTGCTACTTACAGACTTCTTCAGTGTCGAGTGCTCGAGTGAAATTTTGCTTGTCATCACGGTTGGGTCCCTTTTTCATTTCATTCCACATTTCGCACAGAAAGATTGGGATTTTTCTCAATAATGGCTACCACCTTCTTGTCCATTCGTCGGGGGGATACGTTCCGATTTGTTCCACTTCCAACCTTCCGATCCACAGTTAAGCGCTCGTCAAATGATTTGCAAACACAAAACACGGTACTTTTTGGCAGTTTTAGTTAAGTCCGATAGATACGGATTTTGCTGCTGTTCGTCCAAAATGCGTTTGCGAACTTCCACTTGATTCGACGCCATTTTACCGCCCATTTTAGCCATTTCGTTTTGATAATATCACTTTCTCACGACTATATATCTGTTTCTTCGTTGGTATACTGGAGTCGACAGGAAAGCTTCATTTGTTAGTACACTAAGGCTTTTTTTACACGGGAGATACGTGTAAAAAAACCGTGCAAAAAAAAACCGCGTGAATTCCGGAATCCGGGTAAAAAAAATCTTTGCTAATTCCGAAAAACCGTGTAAAAAAAAAACTTTGAGCATGCTAAGTCTTTTGCAATGAAAAACACTTAACGGGTGTCCACTAAATAATGAGAACGATAAGTCGGTCGCGAGGAAGTTTTGTTCAAACTGATGTATTTTATTAAAAGGGTCAACTTAAATCTTCAAACTAAGTTTAGTGAATATTGTCATATGGTCCGTGGTCCGCCGTGCGGCAGCTTAGTCGTTATGCTGGAACATGACCGTTGGACGGCAGCCACATCGATTTTTCGGATGCAGCTTTTGATCCTGTTGGTAAGTTGCTTGGTGTTCTTGGCCTTCAATTATCCTTGTATACCATGGAGCTCAAAGACCGAAGAAATCCTCGATAGGACGGCACTGTGGCAAATTTGTCGGATTCCGGTCTTTTGGGACATATGGTATATTTTGGCTCTCCAAAAACGTTAGCGTTTTTTTGCGTAGTGCGATGATGCCTTGTCCGGCCAAAACACGTATTTGCCATCCGAGTGATGTTGTTTAAGAAATGGGATGAGTATTTTCTGCAAACACTCTCTTTGGTACACCTCCTGGTTGATGGCCAAACCGCTTGGTTTGAACCACGGCTTCGAAATACCCTTATCGGATATTACGATGTATAACATAACCTTCAATTCAAATTTGTGCTTGAACTTATACATTACTTTTGGAGGAGTAGTAGATTTGTCCTTAGTGTAGAATCGGTCGTTTCCCGGTATCTGAGACTTCGAAAGAGGAAAGTAGCTTTCGTCGTCCAGAACGAAAGATTTTCCGCCGTAATTCCGAGTCATCCAGCGGCATTGGGATTTCACGGTTTGAATCTGCTCATCTGTGTACTCTGGGTTTCTTTCTACACACTATTCCTTCTTTCTTTAGCGTCTTGCAGATGAGTGACTTCGAACAATGGAACTTTCGGGCTGCTTCCCGTTGACTTACCGAATCCTTGTTGTTGAACATGCTGCGCAGCGAGCGGAGCGTTTTCTCATTCATTATTTTCGCTGGACGGCCGCAACCTTTCTTCCGGGTTACTCTCATGCATGCCAGGATACGGAATACGGTGGATACCGGAACTTTTTCACGACAAAAATGGTCCACCGTGTATTTTTTTCCACGATCTTCGTTCGCTTGAAAGAATTGTACAACGCGCGCGCGCAGTTCTTCCTGTTTCGACGGCATGCTGAACACGACTGAACATGTTAGAGTGAAATAAGAGTGTATGAAAATTTTCTGGAGAGTGCAACGATTCATTCATCTAAAGTGACATTTCTATGCGGCCGTTTTTGTTCTGATGGAAAAGTATTGAAATCATTCTCATTTTTTAGTGGACACCCGTTAGAAGATTTTCAAACCAGTGCACAGTGGGAAAAAACGGACCCAAATTCCCACAGATGAGACGCCGCTGGATTGGCTGCTTTAAATATATCATTTCTTATGGGAAATTTGCCAAAAAGTTGATTGGTGCCATTTTCAGCCTGCGCCGAGCCCAGGAAATGGTCCATTTTACCCCATTTACCCCTAAAAATGTGTCTTTTTGAGTTGGCATCAATGTTACTACAATCTCCGCTGAATGGTTTGCCATAGAATCCTATTTCATATTAAAAATTCTAGGAAATCGAATGGTGCAAGTTTCATTCAGTTCTGAGCTCGGAAAGTGGCTAATTTTGCCCTATTTCCCCATTAATTTGAGATTTTCTTGTTCGTACCCTTTCAGCTACAATCGCTGCCAAAGTTTTTAACTAAAAATAGCCTATCTTACGTGAAAAAGTCTAAGAAATCGAATGGTGTTATTTTCGTTTGGATACAGAATCGATAAACTGTCCATTTTGCCCCATTTAACCCCATGTTTGAGTGTTTTTAAGCTTTAATTCATATATCCACAATCGCCGCTGAATTTTCTACATGAAAAAGACTATGTCGTACGTGAAAAATACTGACAAATCGAATGGTGCCATTTTCAGCCTGCGCCGAGCCCGGGAAATGGTCCATTTTACCCCATTTACCCCTAAAAATGTGTCTTTTTGAGTTGGCATCAATGTTACTACAACCGCCGCTGAATGGTTTGCCCGCATATAATCCTATTTCATATTAAAAACTCTGGGGAATCGAATGATGTAAGTTTCATTCAGTTCCGAGTTCGGAAAGTGGCTTATTTTGCCCGATTTCCCCATTATTTTGAGATTTTCTTGTTCGTACCCTTTCCGCTACAATCGCTGCCAAAGTTTATGGCTAAAAACAGCCTATCTTACGTGAAAAAGTCTAAGAAATCGAATGGTGTTATTTTCGTTTAGATACACAATCTATAAACTGTCCATTTTGCCCCATTTAACCCTATCTTTGAGTGTTTTTAAGCTTTTATTCATATATCCACAATCGCCGCTGAATTTTCTACATGCAAAAGACCATGCCGTACGTGAAAAACACTGAGAAATCGAATTGTGCCATTTTCAGCCTGCGCCGAGCCCGGGAAATGGTCCATTTTACCCCATTTACCCCTAAAAATGTGTCTTTTTGAGTTGGCATCAATGTTACTACAATCGCCGCTGAATGGTTTGCCTGCATAGAATCCTATTTCATATTAAAAACTCTGGGGAATCGAATGGTGCAAGTGTCATTCAGTTCCGAGTTCGGAACGTGGCTTATTTTGCCCGATTTCCCCTTTATTTTGAGATTTTCTTGTTCGTACCCTTTCCGCTACAATCGCTGCCAAAGTTCCGAGCTCGGAAAGTGGCTTATTTTGCCCAATTACCCCATTAATTTGCGATGTTCTTGTTCGTACTCTTTCAACTACAATCACTGCCAAAGTTTTTGGCTAAAAACAGCCTATCTTACGCCCCATTAAACCCCTACTGTGCAGGATTCATTCAGTTGCGAAACCGGAAAGTAGCCTATTTTGCTATAAACTATTTTGCAAGAAACATGGGGCGCCCTGAAAACTTCTGTAACTAAACGAAAATAACACCATTCGATTTCTTAGACTTTTTCACGTAAGATAGGCTGTTTTTAGCCAAAAACTTTGGCAGTGATTGTAGTTGAAAGAGTACGAACAAGAACATCTCAAATTAATGGGGTAATTGGGCAAAATAAGCCACTTTCCGAGCTCGGAACTGAATGACACTTGCACAATTCGATTCCCCAGAGTTTTTAATATGAAATGGGATTCATTATTTTTAAGGTACGAACAAGAAAATCTCAAATTAATAGGGAAATAGGGCAAAATAAGCCACTTTCGAACTCGGAACTGAGATGAAACTTGCACGATTCGATTCCCAGAGTTTTAATATAAAATAGGATTCTATGCTAGCCAAACCATTCAACGGCGATTGTATGTACATTGATGCCAACTCAAAAAGACACATTTTAGGGAGTAAATGGTAAAATGGACCATTTCCAGGCTCAGCAGGCAGAAATGGCACAATTTGATTTCTCAGTGTTTTTCACGTACGACATAGTCTTTTTCATGTAGAAAATTCAGCGGCGATTGTGGATATATGAATAAAAGCTTAAAAACACAAAGATAGGGTTAAATGGGGCAAAATGGACAGTTTATCGATTCTGTATCCAAACGAAAATAACACCATTCGATTTCTTAGACTTTTTCACGTAAGATAGGCTGTTTTCAGCCATAAACTTTGGCAGCGATTGTAGCGGAAAGGGTACGAACAGGAAAATCTCAAATTAATGGGGAAATTGGGCAAAATAAGCCGCTTTCCGAACTCGGAATTGAATGAAACTTGCACCATTCGATTTCCCAGAGTTTTTAATATGAAATGGGATTCTATGCGGGCAAACCATTCAGCGGAGATTGTAGTAACATTGATACCAACTCAAAAAGACACATTTTGAGGGGTAAATGGGGTAAAATGGACCATTTCCTGGGCTCGGCGCAGGCTGAAAATGGCACCAATCAACTTTTTGGCAAATTTCCCATAAGAAATGATATATTTCAAGCAGCCAATCCAGCGGCGTCTCATCTGTGGGAATTTGGGTCCGTTTTTTCCCACTGTGCAGTGGAACGGATAGCAAAACAAGTTACAAGAGTCAAGCGAAGGCCAGAACACAAAATAGGACCGGAGTGAATGTGTGTGGGGATAAGTGGGGATAATACAAGTACATTCATGATGGCATATCTCGAGACCCTTAATATCTGCAAAGGTGCGGTCTTGAGCGAAGTTGTTCAGTAGGTCAAGGGCATTCGAAAATTGAAGCGTTTTGTTCGGAATTCCACCACTACGTGGCGCTAGTAAGCATACGAAATTGAGCATTTGCAGTTTGTTCTGTTTCGAGATTCTGATGAGATGGATAGTTCTAGTTTTCGGCAAAGTTGTTCAGAAGGTCAATGGCATTCACGAAGAGAATTTTTTTTCTTGTAACCACAAAATATGTTTAGCTCCAGGCAATTTTCATGGTTAAAAGAGCGAACATTTTTGCACATCGGTCATAGGGTTAAATCAAAATAAAAAGGTTATAATTCCAACCACTGTGTATACCTGAAGCAGCTCTACAAAAAAATAAAAACAACAACCTGCTCGTTTCAAATCGCTTTCAAGTTTATCGTGGCGATCGACAAGAAAAAAAATAGGATGAAGTTCTTACTGCTTATTAGTTCTTCTTAGTAATGAATTCAATTCATTACATAATTTAGTATTAATTTATGATTTTGTTGTGTGGTTTCAATAATAGTACTGTTTTTCATCTTTCACATTCGAAAACAATCTTCTAATTTCTCTAATGTATACAGGATGTTAATTAGATTCACCCCCTGCATTTTCATTCAAATGATTTTGAAACCAAAAATCTTATTCAGAATAAAAATTGTACTCACCCCAAGCATATTCAAACCAACTAAGTCGAGTTATTAGTACGTGTGAAATTATAATTAGATAACAATTAGAAGATACAATTACATTACGATACATGTTTCTTTCAAACTGAGCCGCAGGCTTACCAGGCTTTTAAATGATATGTCGAAGCAAAAATAAATAATTAATTTTCGAAACCGCAAGTTTGATATCGTAGCGCTGCAGTAGGTTTGCTGAAAATTATCTACGGTGCGTACGTTTTGGGATGAGCATACCATCTACCAGAACTGCGGCAGTTCAAACGAGCTGGAAACACCTTTAAACCCCCGAAAGTGCAGGTTGAGGATCAAGTGCCGTTTCTTCGACATCAGCATCTTCAACTTGACAAAGTAGAATTCTACACGCTGCTGTAGCGTGAATACGACCGCTGCCCAAGCCATGAGATCAAGACCATGATTGGGGATTTCAATGCTCAATTTATCCAGGAGGAGGAGTATAAACCGATGGTTGGAAATTTCAGCGCACACCAGCTAGCCAACGACAACGGTCTTCGATTTATCGACATCGCCGGCTCCAAAAACATGTCCGTACGTAGAACCTTCTTCCAGAACTGCCTTCCGCATCGGTACACCTGGAGGTCACCAAACCAAATCGGACCCAAAAAAAATCGCGACCATCACCATTCGTACCACTTCCAAATTCTAATGCTGCCCCAGAACAAAACTATCGAAGCAGCTAGGAACGCCTCTGGCTGTCCCCTTACATCGGAATCATGTGCCAACCGTGGTATGTTGCACTTTGTCCAACCACACGAACCACTATTTATTAGCGTCCCTTCCTCGACATGATACCGAGTCGAGAAATTCCGTGGGTTGATCCAGAAGATTAAAGCAATATATTTTCCTGGATATTGTGGCGGAGTACACCGACGAAGCGACCAACCGACCATCGGAGAAGATAGGTAAGCGTGCCAAATATCTATATCTCTAGATTACTCCCGAAAGGTGGGCACAATTTGAGTAAGAGATCGTTTATGTTGATTGATGGCGAAGCTATACTGCCGGTCGAAGCATAATTGTCCCAGGTGACATTTTGACAATTTTGTTTTTTTTTATGCCTGGAGTACAGTTTGGTATGCACTTTTAGAATATTATTCAAACAATTGTTATTAGTTCTAAAAAAGTCGTAGAAACGAAAAGTGGTTTTTACGTACTTGAAATATGGATGCAAAAGGCTTGTAAGATGGAACACGATTCGTTTTTTGCTCGTAACATGTATAATTTTTATTTTTTCGAGGATTTTTCGAAAGAGGAACTAAAGGGCTCCAAGTTGGCCCACGGAACTGATTATTTGTAATCATCAAAAAAAATTATGGCATTTTTTCGAAATCCATCAAAAATTGCAATTTCAAAAAATGTATTGTTATATTTCAATTTATTATTGATTCCATGGCACTTTTAAACATTAAAAATGTCATTCATATGTTTTAAAACGAAAAAAATGTGTTCAATCGTATAAGCTCAACAGTGTTCCATCTTACAAACATGACGTCATTGTCGGTATATTCAGTCTAAGGGCGCTGATACACTGACAAAACAAGTTCAGCCACGAGGGCTGCTGAGAAAGAGAAAAACAACAAGGAGTGTCAAATGAAGCTTATTATAACAAAATAAAGACGTGTTTTTTTCTGCTAACTCTTTTTCCAGTTTCATCACGCGGTTTTAGTCCTCTGCGGTTATTATTGTCAGGTTTGACCATAATCCTTCCCACAGGTTATGGGCCCAGAGGCGGAACGTGGAAAAGTGTTGTTTTGAACCGGAAACTTTGGAAAGTTTGTCGGTCGTCGAAGTACCTGGTTTTCTGGCTAGCCGTGTGTGTTGTTTACGTCGGCGGAAAGTTGTCGGTGGGAGCAAAATGGCGGATGCGGGAAAGTTTTCGCTAGCGAAGCTCAGCAACACAAATTACGCGACATGGAAATTTCAAATGGAAGTGTTCCTTGTGCGCGAGGATCTCTGGCATGTCGTAGGAGAACCAAAGCCGGAACCTGAAACAGCGCCGTGGAGCAAAGCGGACAAGAAAGCTCGTGCTACCATAGGCTTGTGCTTGGAGCAGAGTCAATACATGATAATTAAGGACTGTACGTCTGCGGCAGCGGTGTGGGCAGCTTTGAAAGCTTACCACGAAAAATCGACGACGACGTCACAGTTATCATTGTTGATCCGGTTGTGCGACGTTAAACTCTCGGATGCAGGCGACGTGGAAAAACACTTGCTGGAGATGGATTCCCTATTTGAACGTCTTCAGAATGCCGGGCTAGAGCTGCAGGAAAAGTTAAAAGTGGCAATGGTTTTGCGAAGTATGCCCGAATCATATCACCATCTCGCATCAGCATTGGAGGCACGTCCGGATGCGGACATTAAAATGGAGCTCGTCCGATCGAAGCTTGTCGACGAGTACCAGAGGCGTTTGGTACGAGAAGGAAAGCTGGCCGGAGGTGAACAGGTGTTGAAAACGCAAAGAGTGAGCAAAGACAAGACTTGCTTCTTTTGCAAGAAACCCGGTCACTTTAAAAAGGACTGCCGAAAATGGCAAGCAGCGAAGGATAACAGCGGACCTTCCAGGTGCCAGCCAGGGGGTAACGGTGGTCGAAACAGCAATCCAGCTCCAGTGAAGGCCAAGCAGGCGACGAATATTGAAGCGGTTAGTTTTTTCGCACAAGAAACGCAGATCACCAAAATAATTCGTGGACGGTGGACAGTGGTACATCGTGCCACATGACAGGTAACGGAAGTTTTTTCGACGCCCTGGAGCAGTCGTCGAGCGTACAGGTGATGATGGCGAACGGAAAGTGTTCGCAGTCAGGCGGACGAGGCAATGGTTCCGTATCAGGTATCAACGGTGCGGGAGAAAAGGTAGATATTCATCTGGAAAACGTTCTGTTCGTACCGGATCTCGATAGCGGACTCCTATCGGTAAGCAAAATGGCTGATAACGGCTTCGAAGTGCTATTCAAACGGAACAGTGTGGAAATGTTTGACAAATCTGGCAAGGTCGTGACTGTTGGTGGTCGTAATGGAGGTCTGTATACGCTGAAAGATTTGGAGCAGGCTGCGGTCGCCGTAGGACGTTGTCACACTACGCATTGTCAGCATACGTGGCATCGGAGATTTGGGCACCGGGACCATACAGTGTTGGACCGAATACAGAAGGAAGATTTAGCTACCGGCATGGAGCTTGTCAACTGCGGCATGAAAATCGTGTGCGAGCATTGCTTGGAGGGGAAGATGGCTCGTTTGCCATTCCCGCAGCACGCAGAGCGTAGAACCACTCAACCACTGGAACTTATTCACACAGACCTGTGTGGACCGATGAGCAACGTCACCCCTGGAGAGAACAAGTACTTCATGGTGCTCATCGACGACTTCAGCAGGTATTTGGTACTTTACCTGTTGAAGGATAAGGCGGAAGCAAAGCAGTGCATCAAAAGCTACGTGCGGCTCGTCGCGAATAAGGTCGGTCGGAAGCCACGGTTCATTCGTTCCGATCGTGGTGCCGAATTCGTCAATAAGGAGCTTGCAGAGTTCTATCGAGACGAGGGAATAGAAATGCAGCTGACTGCGGGATACTCGCCGCAACAGAATGGCGTCGCCGAACGCCGTAACCGGTACCTTCAAGAGATGGCGGTTGGCATGCTACTTGATGCCGGGCTCGCCAAACGGTACTGGGGTGAAGCAATTGCGGCAGCCGCCTACATCCAGAATCGCCTTCCGTCGCGGGTGGTACAGAAGACACCAATGGAGTTATGGTGTGGCGAGAAACCAAACTTAAGCCACCTGAAAGTGTTCGGGTGCGAAGCGTTCGTCTACGTACCGGACATCAAACGAAGGAAATTGCAGATCAGAGCTGAAAAGTTGATCTTCGTCGGATATGCTTGCGGTTCGAAGGCATACCGATTTCTTAACAAGACGACGGGAAAAATTATCATCAGCAGAGATGCAAAATTTCTCGAGCTTGGAGTGAAGTTTCAGGAGGAGTCCTGAAGTCCTGAGAAAAGGGCCGAAACTTGTGACGAAAATTCAACGTATCAACGCAGTTTCTTTGGAAGAACGGAAGGAGTTCCAGTTCATCGATGCGGAAAGTGAAGAAAAAGAAGAATATCAAGTGAGTGATAGTGATGGTGATCCAGATTTTCGTGGATTTTCTGACGTAGACACTGACGAAGATTACCACGAAGTTGAAGATGAAGTTTTGTATCATGGTGAAGAGGACGACGGTGCCGGTGAAGAGCTGGGTCCACGAAAATCGCAGCGAGCCAATGCAGGTATTTTACAGAAGAAGCTAAGTGATTTCGTCGTGGGCATAGCTAAGTTGGATGAGCGCGATCCAAATAGCTATAAGGAAACGATGAAGAGTGTTAATAAGAAAGAGTGGGTAAAAGCGATGGACGAAGAATACCTGTCACTATTGTCCAATAAGACGTGGACACTGGCTCCGTTGCCACCCGGACGACATTCGATTGGGTCGAAATGGGTTTATAAGCAGAAAAAGGATTCCAGCGGGCGTACAGTGCGTTTCATAGCACGCATGGTTGCCCAGGGCTTTGCGCAACGTTTCGGTGAAGATTTTAGTGAAGTGCATGCACCAGTAGCTTTGCAACAGACATTTCGGGTTCTGCTCACTGTTGCAGGACATCAAGGACTCCAAGTGCGACACGTTGACGTTAAGAATGCGTACTTGAACGGGACGTTGCAAGAAGACATTTACATGCGTCAACCCCCAGGCTACTCGGTGGCGGGTAAAGAAAATCTAGTGTGCAAGTTAAATCGAAGCCTCTACGGACTCAAGCAGGCAGCCAGAATCTGGAACTCGACCGTTAAGGAAGCTCTGATCGGTCTCGGGTTCAAACAGTCGGAAGCAGACGCTTGTTTGTTTATCAAACGGATTAGTAACGGTATGTGGATCTATTTACTGATTTATGTCGACGATATGATCGTCGTTTGCAAGGACGGGCAGCAGATTGTGCAATTAGAGAAGGAGCTACAGCGACATTTTCAGATCTCCTCTCTCGGCGAGGTGAGCCTGTTTCTTGGAATCAAGGTAACGAAGGATAAGTGTGGAATGTATTCGTTCAGCCAGCAGTGCTTCATACAAGAGATTGTGGGTCGATTCGGTCTCGATTGTGCGAAGACGCCTAAGTACCCACTGGATCCCGGGTATTTCAGACAGCAGGATGCTGATGCACTGGCTGACAATGCTCAGTATCACGGCCTCGTTGGTGCGCTGCTGTACGTAGCTACAAATTCAAGGCCAGACATAGCAGCAGCAGTATCAATCCTCAGCAGAAAGACCAGCAAGCCTGCGGAACGTGATTGGGTGGAATTGAAGCGAGTGGTGCGCTATCTAGTGGCCACACAGGACTATCAACTGAGATTGAGAAGTGACCGCGCGAAGGACCTGGTGTTGATAGGGTACAGCGACGCCGACTGGGCTGGTGGCTCAGCTGACCGGAAGTCTACCAGTGGTTTCGTGTACCAGATCGGCGAAGCAAGCCGTAAGCAAGGTTCGTAACGACGTCAACGATGGAAGCGGAGTACGTTGCGCTTTCGGAAGCGGCACAGGAAGCAGTTTGGCTGCGAAGATTGTTGGCGGAGCTAGGACACAAACAGCGTTCGCCTACAGTCGTCGAGGAAGACAACCTTAGCTGCATTGACTTTGTGTCGTTGGAGAGACAGAACAAGAGGAGCAAGCATATAGGGATTGAATGCGTATAATGGACCCTGTGCGTATAATGGACACCCTGCCATATATTTGCAATTATTTCGTTATTATTGTATTTAACCTAAGCATTGTCAGTTAAAACACATAGTATCAACACTAAAACAAAGGTTAGAATATGATTCCTCACAAATTTCACACATAAAACATCATTATTAATTATTTTTACCTGAGCACTGCATGGTACAGTGATTTGTAATAATTTTCGTTACAGGAGAGAAAAGGAAACTGATCATGTGACTAAATTGTAGATAATAAATAGGCATTTTCAACACGTTAATGCATAGTACTTATATTCAATTTTACTATGCAGATATAAAAACAATTAAAAATTGTAAAAAAATGTATAAACTTTAAGGGTCCATTATACGAATGATTGAAAGTGCTTTGTTGCCTATTTCCAACCCCTCATTTCTTTTTGTAAGCAAACTGAACTTATTTTATGCTCACCGTCTAAAGTGGAAATTGTTGTGGAAATTGTTGTTGAACATTGTCTAAAGTGGAAATCAAAATGGGAAAAATCAATAAATGTAAGCATTCTTACACAGAATCTGAAGTGCAACAGTGAATTCGAGCGATTCAAAGCCATGTTCCGATAAAACAGGCGTGCAAGCAGTATCAAATTCCACGCTCCACCGTGAAGTATTGTCTCGGGAAAAGCTGGTCTGGAAGAGCTGGGAGAGGTCTACCAAACGGCCCGTCTACCAAACGCAACGTCTACCAAATAAGGGCTACCAAAGTCAGCAAAGCAACGCAAAGTCTTCCAATACAAAGTGATCAGATTGGATGAATTTGGTGGCATTTTGGAGTTGGCAATTAGGGCCAGCACTCGCTTTCGATCTATTTGTACAAACCTTTCAAGTTTTGTATTATAGGTCGAAGACTGGAACAAAATTCATGTAGGACCTTTTGCCTTTATAGAGGCTTTGTTGTGTGTGGTTGTGTAGAAACGTATTTCATAAGGAATGAGGAATATTCAAGAATTGAAAATAGTGTATACAGATAATCTGGATGATCTCTCCCAGCCGTATCGTGAAGGTTCGTATGCAGCATCATCTAATGAAGTAATCAATGTTCATGGTTGACCTGTCCTTACATGCTTGAATAATGAAATAATAAATAATTTGTTTTACACACTTCAATTTTTTTTACAGAAATATGTACAGTTGTACCGAATTCCAACAGCTAAACGTTCGGCAATCCGATTTTACGGATTTCGGTGAAATTTTACCGAAATCCGTAAAATCGGATTACCGAACGTTCAGCTGTTGAGAATTCGGTAAAATTTTACAGATTTCTGGAAAATAAGCTGAGTGTGTATGTCTGTTTTGTATAGAGTAGATCACAGTGACGTCACACCTCAGATTTGACAGATACTGGTGCCCTTGTGTTCAGAAATTCCTGTGTGAAAAACAAGGATGGATAACAGGGTATAAGAGATAACAACAGCCGTCGTGTCACCCGTCCTTGTTTGTCACACACGAATTTCTGAACACAAGGGCACCAGTATCTGTCAAATCTGAGGGGCGGAGTTACGGTGATTTGGTCTATTCCACATAAAAAAATGTTTCAACTTATTCAACTAGGGTAAATGTACCGAATTTAACCAACTTTGTTCATATCCGTGGAAAGTGCCACATAAGACTGATTTGTTCACACATAAACAGAGCCCACTGAGAAACACATATTTGACAAATGAAAAGTATAAGTGGTGTTGTGTACACATAGGAAGTATGATTGGTTAAAAATAGCTATCATTTGTTGATCAGATTGCAAAAAATTATGTGTCGGACACAAATATATTATCATTACTTTTCTATCAGTGTATGGGAACGGTCTGGTCATGTATGTATTTTGTTAACTTTGCTGTAAAATACATTATATACGGTGTTCGGTTCCTTAGTGCCAATATCAGGGGCGATAGGGGATGATATTTGAAGAAAAAAAAATGTTATACGCACAAAGAGAAAGCTCATAGTTTACGGAGTTATTGAACTTTTATTTTTTTGGTACGTGTCAGTCTTAAGTTGGCTGTAACTCAATATGATATTTAGCAAGATTATACTTTCTTCATTCGAAAGCTCAGAAAGTTTTCTACTTAAATTTTTTATATAAATGTTGAGTTGTTGTAATTTAGTGTCTTAGGGATAAACATGTTTTAAACTTCTCATTTTTTAAGGGTTTTTTTTCCATGTTTTTAGAAGAAAAAAACAGCAGTGGTTGATAGAACAAATATATGGCTTTGAACGTGTTCTACATACCTCTCTTTGACACAAACTTTCTATCTTGCTAAATTTTTTTTTAAATTTGAATGCAACATGTTGTGCCTGCATTCAACACAACCGTGGTCATGTCTGCGAAGGACGCACAGCACACTTGATGACCGCGCTGCTTGGTGTCCAAGGAGAAGAATGTAATAGCTTAAATGTTTTCGAAACAGTACACGGCTTCCGAAAAACAACTATGTTTTTTTTCCAGAAGAGTTAGCAAATAGTCATCTCTGTTACGGTTACGTCAACTGTTTGGCATCGGCAGTCCAAATAGAATCTTGCTAAATAACATAATTTTGAGTTACAGCCAATTTAAGACTACCATTTACCAAAAAATTAAAAGCTCAACAACTCCGTAATATATGAGATTTGACAATCTGCGTAGAACATTTTTTTCCTGAAATATGAGGAACTGCATCTCAGATTGTAATAGTTTTATTTATACCTAGATTGTAGCTAGATAGATTTCAACACAGGTGTTGTTACACATCGGATGCGTTTAGAATGTTTTCTATTTGAAGGTGGTTATAATATATACAAGTCCAAAATATATGCGTTACCCTATTTGTCTACGAGATAAAAAATTGGTTTAGCAGCGTCAGATCAATCATTTTAATCAAATTAGTTGATATGCGTATTTTGGACCCGGGTCTATAATGCGCATTATAGACCCGGGTCCAAAATAAGCAAATGGGTCCAAAATAGGCACATTATGATCAGCGCAAATTATCGATGTTTACCAGGAAAACCTAGCCTCAAAAATAGAGTTTACTATAATTTTGTGTAAATGACTAGTTATTTTCATCAAATGTGGGATTGTTGTACAAATAGTTAATAAAATTCTTATGGAATACATCGAAAATGTTCAAAGCTTCTACTAAGGGGTCCATTACTAGCATATAAACCCTAGATACAAAATATCACCATGCGAAGGACCTCTGCGCTCGGGGAGAGATTCAGCTACGCTATTGCTCTACGAACAACATGGTGGCTGAAGCCGCTCGGTCCAACAAAAATGCAGCAGTTCAGAGAGAAGCTTGGACGTCAGGAGGGCGAGGTCCAGTGATCAGCGAGGAGGAGTGTCGGTATATTCAGTCTAAGGGCGCTGATACACTGACAAAACAAGTTCAGTCACGAGGGCTGCTGAGAAAGAGAAAAACAACAAGGAGTGTCAAATGAAGCTTATTATAACAAAATAAAGGCGTGTTTTTTTCTGCTAACTCTTTTTCCAGTTTTATCACGCGGTTTTAGCCCTCTGCGGTTATTATTGTCAGGTTTGACCATAATCCTTCCCACAGCCATAAACACAAAACATCAAAAATTTGTTTCACTTTACGATTTGTTTGGAAATGCCTTTGGATCATAAAAATACACCAAAAATGCTAGCCAACACAAATGTTAACCTTTTGATATCGATGGGAAATATCAACTTACTAAGCACAAAAAATAATTGCTATTCTAATTATTCCACCACTTTCGAACAATGAAACCTGGAAGAGCTAAATCGAATGAGTGTATTCACTCCAAAAGCAAATGAAAATTGAAGAATAGTAAAAAAATGAGGTTAACACTTGTCAGCGCGATCGTGTTATCTCTATGAATGTCAAAAGTGGCGCTGTTCCATCTTACAAGCCTTTCCTCTAGTATTTGTTCTACTGAGATAAATATGCGTTCAATTTTCAAGTTGGACAAATCATCTTGGCATTTTTCAAAAATTGATTATTTGTAACACGGGACAATTATGCGTTCACCGGCAGTAGAGCACTGTATAGAGGTGAACTGTCAAGTGCGGGTTTCCGATGTATTTTCTATTTTGCTTCAATTAGTGCCCTACTTGTATTTTAGGTATTTTACAGACGATTTTAATGTTTTATAAGGAGAACAGAAACCCCCGTATATAACCTAGAAAACGAAACGCAGTTAACCGTCAGCCGGTCTACCTATCCTTCCATCTCGCAGTTTAAAACATTTCCTTGTTGTGAGGTGCTGTTATCTTCTTTAGTTGTATATTTAACACCAATTTTACGACTGCTCAAGACTCTTAAATATGATTATTTTTCATCGCCAGGAGAAATCACCAGCCATCGTAAAACTGTATGACTCCCCCGATGGCCAGTGCTCTACAACTCTAGGCTGGACAATCGCTTTTTTTTATGTAGCGTGTATAGACAGGATTGTTCCACATCGTACATCATCGGAGCCAGTGTAATCGTGTTGAGTTGTCATTTACAGGCTTTACTATATCCTCCAGGAATGACAAGCCGGGCAGGATTTTTACTGCACACTTTTATGGCAGTAACGGACACTCCTTTGGAAATTGAATTGCGGATTGTGTGAAGTTGAGCGGTGCCAAGTGAGACGAGTGTTGGATTCCTTTTGTATCTGGATTTAAGAATACATTTTAAATTCGCTGTAAGAAAAAGCAAGACTAAAGAGAAATGTTAAGTTAGATTGATAATGATTACCTTACCTTTCAAAAATTTTACTGTTACCAAGTCTAAGCGTTATCTAGGATTTAAATTGTGACCTTACTACCAGCTCCTTTTGTATCCGGAGTAAAGAATTCAGTTTCAATTCGCTGTAAAAAAGAAGATTAAAACTTATTTGGAAAACAAAATCTCGCATCTTAACAATGTAAAAGAAAATGTTCTTTCTGGTTTATCCTAGTTTCTTCGTCACTAATAAGGCAAAAGTTCCTTTTCTCGTTCTAATGTGCTGGCTCATGAAGCCTCAACAGTGGACTTCTTCTACGGGTTGTTTGAAAAACTTGAACTTTGCTCATCCTTGACGGTATACGGTTTTTCTTTGCTCAATTCGACTGGTAGTTTTCTTTTATGTCCGTACTAAGTTCGTGACGGTGGGGGGGAAAGGGTGAGAAGTTCCCTAAGAAGCTTCGTTTTTTCCAATGCAAAGCATGCATTTTCCCGTATTTTTACGGTTTCATTCCCAACCCAGATCACATCTCAGACAAAATAGTCAAAAGTGTCGAGTAACATTTGTAAACAATGACCTCTAGCGTATTTTTCTGGGACCTGCTTGCTCTCACAACCACAAAATAGCACCAGAAACAGATAGAGGCAGTTATTACCTTCCATCGGTAGTGGCATGCAGATGTTGTGCGCAATCCGGCATTTCCAAGCAATTTTACGTTTTTAAGTCATTGTTTACAATTGTTCCTTTCGACCTTTTGACGATTTTGTCTAGATATACTCTTCGTTCATTCATTGTTCATTTCCCTTCGCCGGCAATCGATCAGAAGATTTCAAAGTCAGTCATGTTCCTATAGTTCTTACTCCAACAGTCGCACGCCACAGTCTATGGCCCCGGCTGCATAAAGCACTGTTCCGAAGTTCCTCCGTTGCACGAATGCCAATTCTGATGCCAGGGATTAGCATAACTATTTGCTTTTATTAATTTTAATGAGTTTTCCCCTCCGCGCTGTTTCCTGCTCTATTCGCCCAATTTGCCCAGCTGTGGGGAGCCCGGTAGCGATTGGGGTCAAGGGATTAACGGACATTTCCAGAGGCAGAATGATAGCTTGCCGTTTATATTTAGTCAGCCGTTGCTCCTGCGAGGGGAGAATCGCTGAATTGGAACTAATCTCAAGGTTCATTGAATATGCAGTTTATTGAAATGCTTCTCCCGAGGGGCGGTGACTTCTTCGACTGGCAATAATTATTCCCTCAGGTAGGTATTTCTTTTCTTTTCAAACGTTCGTCAAAAGCGGCAAGAAAAACAGGTAGGATGGATTTTAGTGCTGAATAGCATTGGAAAAAGTAGCATTACCAATATATTACCGATGTTTCAGTATTTATAGCGAAATAAAATCTTGATGCCGAAACACCCTTTTTACAGAAACCGATGCAGAGATCCCTACAAAATCTTACTTTTAACTGCGGTCCGGAGGACCAAGTGTCATATAAAATTCAACGATTACACAAAATGTATGTGTCTACACGCTAAGAAAAAAGTACCCAGCGGAGCAGTTACGTGTGGGAAGCCAATTTTGGGTATGATCATGTTTACCTCAATTAGGTTTAAATTACTTAGTTTTGGGTAAAATTTTACTTTTTTCTTAGCGTGTATGTGAGTTAATGTGTGTAACAATCCTCTTCCTCTCTTTGTCTTCTTCCCTCGGGACTAAGGTGAAGCGACTACTTCAGGTGAGTACTTTGTTCAGATCTGTGCTTTGATCGCAAGCACCCTTCTACTGCTAGAAGCGGTTACCCATCAAGGCGTGTACCGATATGGAGTAGCCGACCGTCATGACAAGCTCTCCTTCACAGCCACCTTCGTGGGACACTTGCTCCTGATCTGTACACTGGCGATGCTGGACCGCTGGTCTTCTCACCATTCGCACTGCAGCTCTCATATGACTTATAGTTGGCTTCCTGCTGTCGGCTCTTCCTTGAACCACTTAGCTCCTAAGTACTTGGGCCATTTAGCTTCCACCCTCGACAAAACCGACGGTGAATCTGCCCTACGCCGACGGAGAGTGCCCCGACAGCGGAAATTCTTCCACTACCGGAGCCATTCGGCTCCAATCTACGCTGCAAACGGCTCAAGCAATTCCCGACGAAGAAACTACTGCGGCAGTGTCTGTTGTTAACACTTGATATCATACGCAATGAAAATCCTTTTGAGTCAGTGTAGGTGAATTTTATTCGTTTCGAAAATCTCAGATGTCAAAATCAAGGGCAATGAACAAATAAACTCACTATATTTCAATGACTACTCTTTTCTTGATACTCATTAGAGTTAGAGTTTCTTCTTCTTTCTTCTTCTTTCTTCTACTTTGAGCTATTCCCTGTCAGCTTACAATTTGTAGTTGTAGTTGTCATTTGATACTCAAAATCATCCACACCTACATGAATTTGAATATTGTTATTAACATTCATCGACGAATCTAAAACTAAACAATTACTTCGAAACTCAGCGGTTGCTCTAGACAAGCGAATATTGTCATTAAATGTCAGTTGTTAATTTCAAAATTCAAAATTCACAATGATAGTTGGCCTGTCCGTTAAGGTCGTCTTAATTTTCAGCTTATTTGGAAGCAGATGAATTGATTTCTACCGGAAATGATGAGAAGCCATTTCATTCCTATCTCCACTGCAGGCGATTTGGGCAGTATTCGACGATGTCTCTGCCCTAGACCGAGTCCCTGACCGACGGAGAGTGCTCCGGAGGTGGAACATCCCCCAAGATAGTTTATCTGCTGATTTATTAAGCCAGTCCCTTGATCATCACGCTATTTACACTGCAGAGCCAACATAATTTGCGTACTGGCTCCGTTAATCGCATTTCACTTAAATTCATCGAGACACATTCTGTGGACGACGTTGCCTGGACTAATGTCTACTCCGCTGGTAACAATTATCACGCTTAACATTGAATCGAACCATGGGCTCCCAGGTGCTCTGGTGTTTCTTCGACGTCTGCCCTTTCCGGACAGAGAGGGGTCACCGTATGACCGAATCTGAGCTAACACATCCTATAGTAGCCATGACCTGTTCAATGTTTAATACCACTTTAAATATTTTAATTGGCTGGTTCGCTTTTGCCCTGAACTACAATACTTACAAATCTATATTATAAACAAAATTTTCAAAATTTTCAAGGTGAAACATTAATTCTTAGAAACTGTTATTTCTAAATCTTACTCATTCATAGTTTGAGATCTCGTTTGAAATTGAAGTCCAAAAAAACTCAATTTTAAGTTGCAGCAACTCAATCATCCAGTTCTCTTTGTGCAATAAACGGTTGAGTGCTTTTATCTTAATTTTGGTTGAAAATCATAGCACTTCTCGGCACTGTCGACGATTGTCATTTTTTTTGTTCATCTGTTCTTAAGAACGCATTGTGTGCTCGTCGATTTGTAGAAATTTCCTCATACCATGTTGGATCTGGTGTATTTTTTATTCTAATAAAGACTGCACTTTTCAACCTGTCATTTCTATTTTCTAAACGAACTTTACTATACAGTATGAGATTGAAAGTCAACAATTCATTAGGTAAATTTCATCTACTGCTTTCTGAAATGGTAGTACTCAACAGTAGTTAAATTCAACCCATCGGTATTAAAAAAAAGTCATTACCTATAGTTAGGTAAATTTTACCCCTTGGTGTCTTAGTTGTTATTACCCAAAATTGAGTTTTCATCTTTTACCTAAATTTAACTTAATGCACAAAACATGTAAGTTGGGTAATTTTTTTTAAATTTTTGGTACTTTTTTCTAAGCGTGCAGTGTTCCACTTCTGCTGCCACTTCCCCGTCGAAACTGCTTGCACGATCTTCATAACTCTTCTGATTTGCTTCCGCTTTTAGCACTCTCCGTAGCGGTGATGACGACAGGGATCATTCCGGCCATAACAAATACTGCTATTGACGAGATGATCTTAAAGGTTGTACTCTAAAAAAATGCAACAGACAAAAATGATCATCAAAAATTCATTTCAAGTCGGATATATTTGAAACTCTCAGGGAATAAATAACCTAAGAAATATATAAATAAACAGTACTGGACAATTTTATCTCCAGGTTTTTCCAGTGTTGTCCCCTCTGTTTACGACCAAAGAGCTCTAACTTGCTCTCTTCACTCCACAGAACCTGTTTCCAGAAGTTTAGTGGCTTGTCGATGTACTTTTGGGCTCAGTTGAGACGTTTGATCCTACAGGAGTCATAATTAGTCTATATATATATAAATGAAATGCTGTCCGTTCGTGACAGCATAACTCACGAACGAATGGATGCATCTACTTGAATTCTTTTATATTTTGTTCGTTTTGGTTCCCAACAGGTTTATATAGGTCTTTCGTTTTGTAAGGAGAAACTGTTGGAAAGTTTTATAATGGCGTCGTAATCAACAACAAAAAAAGAGGAGAGAATCACTCATTGTTACTTAGGACCTTTTGAAAAGTTATGCGAAAAATGATAATACACTGGAGTCGCTTATTTCGCAATTTTTTACGGGGTTTTCGGAATTTGTCGTGGTTTTCAGAAAATAATACGCGGTTTTCGGAATCCACGCGAGTACATACTGCTCGCTTTGATTTGGGCAGAAACGCGTATAAAACAAAACTTTTATCGCTTTTACGAGGTTTTCGTTAATTACGGATTTTTAAGCGGATTCGGGGATTTACTCGGGTTTTTAAGTAGTATTTTTTTTAAATCGCACTCATTTCTGTGTAAAGAGCTATCTTAGTATCAGCAATTTATAACGTGTGGATGCACGTAGAAATTGGAGCGTTTGTAATGGTGACACCTCGAAGCGAGATGTAAATTCTTGATCAACAATAAAATAGGGCCCATTAAAATTTGTAAACAAACACTTCTGAGCCCTTTTTCTCGCAAGCCATAGGCCACTTACGCAAACCAATAGTTAAGGTCCATTAATTGTGTCACGCAGTAAGGGGAGAGGGGATATTTTAGATAAACGTGACAATCCATACAAAAAAAAATTGAAGGTCCCTACAAAAAACGTGACAAGGGGGGGGGGGATAAGGAAATGGCTTCGTTTGGCGCAACGCACATAATAATATTTTAAAGTTTTCTTGGTTCATTCCTTTCAGAGTTTCAAAATTAGTAAATTGTGAAATTGTGAAACCGTCTATGTTACAGGTTCAATTTCAATTTTACCAAAAAACGGGTTCGTTGTTGCCACCGACCGACGCAGACCATACATTTCTACAGATTTATTTCATGGAAGGTTCGCTCAGCAACATTATTCCACCACGAAGCGGGACACTGTACAACAATTGCTAGCGATGCTTCATGAGCCCAATGGATTGATTCAAATGTTCAAGACTGCTTTTGATCAAATGCCATCTAACAACCATAAGATTGTGATTCGAGCTAATTCCTCCTCCAATTTTCCAGTACCCGCCCGATGGCAAATTTAGGTTCTGATTTTTTTTTTTTTTTTTTAAACCAAAACTCGGGTACCGAGAACCGACGATTATAAACCACCTTTCTAAGCGATTAGACGCCTATTTGCGGAGATAAACGCATTTTACATTCTCCAATTTGCATAAGTGGGTAATTATAAGCAGGACAACGTCTGCCTGGTCAGCTACTCTTAAATAAATGCTAACAGCAAAACAAACAAACCTGTTAGCTTTGCGAATTGAAAGTCGGCGTTGGGCAAAGCTGTTCTTATAGTCTGTTTTATACTGCCTTCCGGAATCTTCAGGAACTTTGTTCTGTATATGTTGCCTCAATTCTATTGAGGCCTTCCAGTCGATGAAAACATTTCTCAATTCCAGAGAGTCCGCCTCTCTAGCAAAGGTGGTCGCACAAAAAGGCGAGATTTTTGAAAGAAGAATTTCACATGACGATGTTTTCCCATTAGTACCACGGAGAACAGACATCCAGGCTCGAACATTTTTTCCCCAATTTACTGTGTAAACTTTTTGAAAAACAAAGTAGCTCGGTAGAGACCGATAGCACAATCGACGTCGTCCAAGATACCATGGCAACAAGTGAATAACAAACTCGGTTCTTATTATACAAGCATGGGTACCATGGTACCGAATAAACAACCTGGGAGGGTATAAACATGATTTTGTCACCCAGCGCTGTTAGTCGCCCCCAACCCGACTCCTCCTCCAGGCTGGGGCAATCCGAATCGCAATACCTCCACGCAATCACCCGTCGATGGTCAGCTCTACGACTCGGAGCAAATGGTCGAGTTCGTGCAAGAGTTCTATCGCCAACTACGTTCCTGCCGCTCCAAGGAGGGACAGCTCAAAGCCGCCACGTCCGTGACGATGACGTTCATCTTTAAGTATGGACCGTAAACGCACCATCAACATTCTTAATTGGAATGCTTGTTCCATCCGGAACAAAACCGTGGAGCTCGGTGACTTCCTTAACAGGAAGGCCATCTACATTGCCATCGTCACCGAGACGCATCTCAAACCGGAAATCAGCATCTTTATCCCAGGATACCGGATTGTGCGACTTGATCGTAGCGGCTCTAGTGGAGGAGTTGCGATCGCCCTGCGTAACAACATCAACTGCCATCTGCTTCCGAGCTTCCAGCTGCAGTCTATCGAAGCCATCGGAGTCGAAGTCGAAACTGCCGTCGGCCCTATCACCATCATCGCTGCCTATTGTCCCAAGCAAACAAGTACAACCAACGGAACAACAACGGCCCTGCGAAACGACATCCGTAAGCTTACTCGGAGGCAGGGGCAGTTCATCATCGCCGGAGACCTAAATGCGAAACACGAAGCCTGGGAGAACACCCGGCGGAATCGGAACGGAATAATTCTGCAGGAAGACCTAGAAGAGGGACATTACACCGTCCTGGGCCCGGATACTCCCACCCGGTTGAGCCGATCCGGGGTCCATTCGACAATCGACATCTTCCTCACCAACATGGGGAACAACATCGCCCAGCCGATCGTACACCAGGAGCTCAGCTCGGACCACTATCCGGTGGTGGCCGAAGTTGGCTCCTCGGTCAACCGGCATCGTATCACCAGACGGAACTACCATCGCGCCAGATGGGAAAGGTTCCGACAACACGTTGACGACAACATCGATTTCGACATGCGCCTTGATTCGGTTGATGACATCGAACGGCAGCTGCAGAGCATCGAGCAAGCGATCTCCCAGGCCCGGGAGCAACACGTACCGGTGATTGATCAGGTGAGTGACTCTGTACCCAATGATAGACCCACTAAAGAACTTATTCAATTGCGCAACGCCATTCGAAGGCAATACCAGCGAACTGGTTTGCCAACGCTTAAACGTCACTGTAATCGAGTGACCAAAATTATTAAGGCCAGAATGGTGGACCTTAAAAATAACAATTTTGCCGACAAGATCCGCTCTCTCCCAGATTGTGCTAAGCCCTTCTGGAAGTTGACCAAAATTTTAAAAACTAAGCCAAGGCCCATTCCATGATCCCATTAGACAGCAATGGCTCTAAGGATCGGTTGATAACTCCTGCAGAGAAGGCTGCTGAGATAAGTCAACACTTCGTCAGCTCCCATAATCTCGGACAAAACATCGTCAGTCCACATGAAGCTGCCGAGCTGAACATCTTGCTCGACGAACAATTTGGCTTCCGACGTGGTCGGTCGACTATTCACCAACTTAATCGAGTCAGTAACATCCTCAGACGGAACAAGTCTGTTTCGAAATCATCTGTCATGGCACTTCTCGACATCTAGAAGGCCTTTGATAACGTGTGGCATGATGGCCTGGTGTACAAGCTGCATCGATACAATCTTCCCATCTTTCTGGTGAAGATAATTAAAAACTATCTGACGGACAGGACATTCCGTGTTTCGTTGCATGGTGCAGTTTCCGGTAGTCAGGAGATCTCTGCCGGTGTTCCGCAGGGAAGTATATTAGGTCCACTTCTGTTCAATCTATTCACCTCGGACATACCCCCGCTCCCTGAAAATGGATCTCTGTCGTTGTTCGCCGATGATACCGCAGTCGTCCACAATGGTAGGGTAATAAGAGCGCTTACAGCGAAACTGCAGCGAAGCCTGAATGTTCTGTCTGACTACTTCACCGATTGGAAGATCTGTATCAATGCGGCGAAGACCCAGGTCATCTTATTTCCACACTCCAACTCTCCTAGACTTGTTCCGCCTGAGGATTGTAAATAAACCTAAACAACACAACGGTGGAATGGGCTAAATCAGCTGTCTATCTTGACGTTAATATAGACAGCAAGCTTATTTTCAGGGAACAGGTTGACAAAACTGTCACAAAGTGTAACGTTCTGTTGAAGCTACTGTACCCATTGATCAACAGAAGGTCTACATTATCCCTGAAAAACAAGCTTGCTGTCTATAAGCTAATCATACTTCCAGTCATTGAGTACGGCATGCCAATCTGGGAGAGTTGCGCAAAAACACATCACCTGAAACTTCAGCGTGTTCAAAATAAGTTCCTCAGGATGATCCTGAACACCCCTCCGAGGACAAGAACATCAGAGGTCCACCGTCTGGCCGAGATAAAAATGCTCGACGATCGCTTTAGTGAGTCTATCAATAGGTACAGGGCACGCTGCCTCACATCGGATCACCAGATCATCCGGAATCTGGTTCCCCTCCCCTAGGATTTTCAAATTGTAGTTTTAGTTGTAGATTAGGTAGGTTATCAAATTTTTAAATTAAAAATGCCCCAAGGGCTGAACTGAAATAATTAATTAAACACAAAACACACTTAACACCCAAAACACACAAAACATAAGACAAAGCTGAAGAGCCCAAATGGGCTAAAACACTTACAATGTAAACTTAGTATATAAGACAAACAAGGAAAATAAAGATCAATTTTGCTACTACTACTACTACAGCGCTGTTAGTCTGAATTCTACCATCAAGATCGTTATAATAAATTAGTAATACTGTTTCTGTAACCCGACTTTTCCTGCTCTGAGAGTATTACCTACAAGAATTTTAAAAGCAAACCGTTGGAAAAACAACGCTGCCTAGTCTAGGTTTCACCAATCTAAAATTGACAGGCTATCAAATCTCAAGGTGGGCAAGTGGCACTATCAACATACGATTCACCAAAACTAACGGAAACGAGCTGTAATTTTAAAATGGCAGTTACAAAAATTTACACACGGTGGGCGCTCCAGCTTGGATATCTGTTCTCTGTGTTAGTACGTCAGAGTACTCTTCAAAGTTGGCAAAACGATTGGACAAGTAATTCTCGTGGGCAGTGGTTACATTTCATTATACCAAATGTTTCGTCGAGATCGTGGTTCAAAGGTCTGGCTGTAAGTCGCGGGTTCATTCGTGTGATGTCAAGACTTATGTCCAACCATTACTCGCTAGACGCACGTCTCTACAGAACTAACCTCGTCGAAATCAATTTATGTAGGTGCGGAACCGGTTATGACATCGCTCACGTAGTTTGGCATTGCCCGGGTAATGATGCCTCCAGAGCACGACTATTGAGAATGCGTAATATTCCCTACATGCAAGCGATTTCTGAATTCCTTTATTTGTCAGATCTATGAGTGTAACGTCATCATCCCCTTCCTACCACTCTAGAAAATTCCCTGCCATTGGGCCGTATGAATAAAAAGTAGTAATCCACAATTTACTAAAAAAAATTGTAGTATTTGCTACTTTTGTAGTAAAACGGTATGAATAAAAGCAGCTTTACTTTACTACAATTTTCGAACTTACTACTTTTGTGGAACATGTTTTGGTTATGGTATGAATAAAAGCAGTAAATACCACAATTTATTTGTAGTCTGGCCCAGACGTTGCTACAAAATTTTGTTTTCAGCGCGTGTGTTGAACTACTTATATTTAAAATTCTGAAAAATGGCTATGTTTATGAATTTAGACGACCGTCGCTAGAAAAATTATGTGAATAGGCGTAACAGGAATAGTGACAACTATTAAAGTTTGTATCGGGTTACAGAAGATAATGTTGAATGGCTAACCGAACATTTCTTGGCTGATAATAATGAGACTCGAGGAGGAGCTTTAAATTGTGACCGGAAAATACGAACATTTCTTCGCTACATTGGTGATCCTGGATTCTAGGTATGAACCGTACAGCAATGCAAAGTGATTCATGCAATTGTGTTTGATCATCCTGCTATTCTTGACCGGAGGAGTGAAAACCTGACCGAAGGAGTGAACTTGCACAGTAAACAACCGAACCTAACCAAACAAAATTTTGACAGCTAAATTCTACATTTTTGTTTTCGAATGTAGTATCTACTACAATGTTCGAAAAAAGCTTTATTCATACGAAACCAACTTTACTACTTGTGGATTGTACTACAAAGTAGTAACTACAATGGCCAATGTTTACTACTTTTTATTCATACGGCCCATTGTG
>JASCZW010008373.1:0-51632 GCA_034211315.2 Aedes japonicus | reverse complement strand
CAATTGATGAGTAAAAATATACCCATTAATACTATTTGACCTGATTTCGAAAATTAGTATAAAAGTAGCCCATATTTAAAATTGACTTTTGCCCATCTTTTTGACAGCTTCATACATTACCAAAAAAAATGGATAACTTTTCACCTATTAATGGGTACGTGCTTCTTTCAGTTTACTGAATTCAAACTTAGCTACACGCTATTTCTAAACAACCCGAATTTGAGTACGATTGACTCAAATTCATCGGAAGTGATGGCTACTCAAAAGTGAGTAAAGATGGTTAGGAGTAACACGTTGACAATGAGTAAACATCGATCGAATTCAAACCGATGTTAACTGTTGCATCTTGTCACTAGGAACTATCTTTACTCACTTTTGAGTAGCCATACTCCGACGAATTTGTGCCAATCGTAAAGTTCCTGTCCAGTTAGAATCCGGAAGCACTTATTCTGTTGCAGCGGCACGAAAGTGACCGCTGCAAGATTATTATTTTTACAGCGGTTTGTTAACCTAGGCGCTCACTTTCTGTGGTATGAATTTCACGGTGTTTCGTGCAGTGAGTCTAAAGTTATTCCAGATGAAAGTCGAGAGGACGAGAAAAAATCTGCACACCCACGTTGATAATCAAACGTGGTCCGCAACAAACGTCGAAAATCGCCAAATCAACGTGTATGATGAGCTCAAACGTTTCAGGGAGCGAAAAAGCGTGAATCGAATGCCTCAAGGTAAGCGTGGTAGTGGAACATATGACCGCAAGCTGAACCAGAAGGTGTTGAGAACCGTCAGAGCATCCCTGGACTATCAGATAATGAAATTCTTCAATCGATAATGTGCGGTTCAATCCCAGTCGACGTCGGTGGTTTTTCTGAGGCGAAAAAATCTTGGTCACGTCTTCCTTCGGAAGGGAAGTAAAGCCGTTGGTCCCGGTTCATAGTCATGAGTCGTTAGGTAGGGTCAGGTGGTGGGTCGTCTCCTGGCGTCAGTGATTGTCACAATGTGAGAAATAGGCCGACGGAAAATAAATGACCAAAAAAAAAAAATCAGATAATGAATCTGCATGAAGATTGAAGAATGAAGCTCCAACGCGTTTAGTTTATTCTTCGACGCGAACCAGGAAAGTTGTTCGATTTTGACGATTCTTTTGTTATTTTCGCTTAAGGTGAAACTGGAGGGAGTCCCTTTTTACATACACAGTTAAAAAGAAACATTAAATTTTCTGCGTTATCTAATGCACATAAAGGGAATGCTTTATTTGGCAGAAAATAATGAGATATTTTATGTAAATTTAAACCAGATAACGCCTGAATCAAGCCTATTGTATGAAATATTGCAAACATTATAGTATGGCGCATCGAAGACTACAACCAATTGAGTTGTTTACGCCTCCTTTGGCTTGGAATTAAACGAGGGAAATTTTACGCGATTGTTAAAATTAATTATTTTTTTCTGTGTATGATTGATAAGTTGGGTTGATCATAACTTCACGATTTTTGAGACTAAAAATCACAAACAAAACAATACACACAAGACTAAAACGCTAGATGCTGCAGTTCAGAGCTATTTTGCTGGTGTCGGTTAGGGTGTCCCTAAAAATCAGTTTTTTTATTCTAACTTTTTAGTTTCGACTGTTAGGAAAAAATAACTTCTGATAGAGTGAAGAGAAAAATATGATGCATGTTTTTGAACTAAGTTTTTAGGTATATCTTATTGTTCAAAAGTTAGGGGAAATTTTAACGAAGAACATGTCCGATTTTAAGAAGTCCCCGCTCATGTGCCCCAGTAGTACCCGGGCTCATTTATACAGAAAATTGTTCCTTGAAACCCATTAAAACAAAAAATTGATGATTTTTTGGCCAATTCTCTCCTTAATAATCATAAGATCAAAAAGTAAAAACGCATGTTCTTTGTTAAAATTACCCGTAACTTTTAAATGATAAGTTGTAATAAAAAGAATTGCACAACAAAAATGTACGCTATAACGTTTTCTATATTTTGTTTGAAGCTCACTTTTTCTCAAAATTAAAAATAAAAAAGTAATTATAAAAAAATATTTTTTTGAGACACTCTGATTTAAAGCAGAAAAATAGCTCTACAATGGTATAATGAAGAGCTAGAAAAATGGTGTATTTTACAAAGTTGCTTAAAATTATATTATTTTCTTTGACGCTACCCTTTTATTGTGTTTCGTTCAAAAGTTTGCCACAGCGCCGCCCTAGCAGTAGAGTTTGAAACTACAAAATTATCACCACAAGATGGACAACTTGTTTAAACACAACTTTGTAGAAGAAACTATGATTTGGAAACGTAACCCCTAGGAGTTATTAATTTCGCCGTGAAAAAAGGCTTTTTCGATCACTGTGCGCCTGGTAATCTATTCGTACGGAATTTTTCGTACCTGATTTTTTAAAATAACGGACGATACATGGCTGTTTTTATGATGTGAAGAGCTCTAATCGTTCAAGAAAATATACAAAATCAAATAGCGTCCCCTGCCTACAAACCATGAAAACCGTGAAAAACTAACAGTATTTTTTTCAACACACAATCACATTGGGGATGACTGCAACCCAATTAGCGAACGGCATTAGCCAATTGGGGGGCATCGACAAACGTCAATGTTGAGCGAGGGCGCTTGACTTATTTGTTTTTGTTTTCATTTATTTGTTTGCTAAATTGTGGGTGTACAATTGCTAAGTGTGCCAAACATAACAGCAGAATGCCAACCAATGGATCAGTCGATGATCAATGCAATCAAAACTAGATGCAAACGAAAACTGATGCTGAAGCTGTTTGTCGTTCAAGAGACGAATGAAAAATGTATGTTTACGAAAGATTTTTGATTGGATTGCCAAAGCATGGCCTTGAAACGTTTGATATCTCTTGGAAAAAGTTGTTCGATAAGTTTTCATGCTACAAATGAAGCATGTCTGAGCGGGCGGAGTCTCATTTCGCAGATGGAAAATCTCTTGCAGTATCGATTAACGGCATAACTGGGACAAACACAACTGACGAGTAAATCCAGCTTTGGCTTGAGGTCCACTTACTAGGTACTTACCATTGGTAAGATCGTCACAATGACAGCGAAGTGTTAAAAGATAAAGAAATAGTTAGCTTGCAACAAACATTGAAAGATCCCTCGACAAAAATGACATCGAAACGTCATAATAGTTTTGACATCAACTTTTGAAGCATGACTGCTTTTTAATCGGATCGCAACTAAATTACCGGACCACCGACTAAAAAGCGCTCCAACTAGAAGATCCCTTATTAGCAGACTTCTGTTGTTTATGATTATGTTAAGTTAGTTATTTAAAAAAACAGTTGTTCAGGCCACCCTACCACGAAAATGATCACTCTAATACCATAATAAAAAAATACATGGTTATTATTTTTTGATAGACATCAAGCTTCCCAACTGTTGAAAATTTTTTCAGTCAATCTTTTTTATGGGATAGCTGCACATACATATAATTCGCTGGGTTGCTTTATGCGCGACTCCTGCGAACGGCGTAAAAACCAAATAAAACCGAAAAACCGACCAGCAAAAACCGACCAAACCATGGTATTGAAAAATTGATTTCTTCTCGAGTACTTAATGATCTGTTCCTGTAAACAATGGCTATAATCGTTGATCACTCTCAAACCACAAGACTACCACGCAATCCAACAACACCATATGATAGAGCAAACATTCCTCTACCACATGCTGTTTAAAGTTGTGCTGTTTTGCGAAATCAATGTTTAAATTGAAATCGATTTGAAACGTACCGCGTAAAAAGCAATTTTTAGGTACATCCGCCCAAAAAAGCTGTGAAAAAACCGTAATAACTCACTCCAGTGTATAGTAGATGTACTAGTTATGGCTAAATAACCAGATTACCGAGTGTTGGTATGGTATTCCCATAGACTATATGAGAACACACCATAATAGGAATGTACGGCAAGAACTGGTACATGTACCTTATATTTACAATAAAAATATGATTATTTGATATCTGTAATGCCACCTAGACACCCCATACGCAGATGGGCACAAAAAATCTTCGATGTCACCATCCTTCCAGCTAAGCTACCTAAGCATTCTTCCAATCAACCAACCAGCCTATTCTTCATGAAGAATATATTATTAGGTGATCGCTACCGAACTGCATCACATCCGAAGAATGCTCCTATGAATCGTGTAAAAAGAATATCGAGAGTGAGTGCCCAAAGCTTCAATATGTCAAGTGGTAACACAGCGAATGGCGAAGAAGATGGAAGAGACGAAAATATAACCGATGTTACTCCATTTGCATGACCGATCGAGCACGATGGTTAGAATGTATGTTCACTGCTGCTTCGACTCTGTGGCGAAGAGCAAACGTGGTGAATGAAAAATGCTTGCGATAATCCGCAACCTTTGTTTGGATGCAGCACTTGAAAGTAAATATAAAAAAAATACACTTTCGACAGAAATTAGTCACTAGCTACACGAATTAACCCAATACTCAAGTTTGAACATTTTCGCATCATTTTCTGCCGCACCCTGTATATACAGATCGATTTAAAAGGGGGCTCAGCATATTTGCCAGATATCATCTCAAGAAACGGTTACAGAATTGGCCTAACCACATGATAAAAAAATACATTTTTCGGAACTAAAGCATGAATATAAGAATCATCATCAGCAGTTTATTCATCATAATAGTCCACAAGAAACGTATTTTTTTCTAAAATTTCTGGAGTCAAATGACATTGCTCTAAAAAGATGCTCTAATCTGGTTATTATGATGTGATAATACTAATTCAAATAATTTGCAATGGACCATCATGAGTATGTTTTAAGCATGCTCTCAAGATGTATTTTGGACTTAATTTCTACTTCACGCCATAACTATGGGCTATAGTACAGTGTGGATTCAAACTATGATTTAAATCATCATCAAAAATTTCGGAAACCGCGTTTTTTCTGCCGATGATTGTGATGATAAATTTTTAGTAAGAAATAAAATCGTTAGATAATCTGGGCATTTGTTAATGTTTTCATAAAACTTTTAATCGACAGAGTAGACCACGTGTCTAATTCCCCATGATGAATTTTATGTTTTGCATTTTTATTTCTTTAAAATGGCGCATAAACTATGATAGAATAAAACGAAAAGTTGCATCATAATAACTGCCTCGCATATAATATTTTGGTTAACGTTGTGAGCGTTCACTCTCTTCAGAACTCTGATATTTAATAATCAATTGATTTGGCCAAAAACGGTTGTATTTTTTTTTTTCGTTTTGAGTTGTGCATATTCTTACATAAACAAACATTATTTTGTTGTTGAAGGAGATGTTCGCTCATCACCATGAGGCACCAAGAGTGAACAACAATGTTTTTGGCTAGAATTGAAAGATATGAAGAGAAAGTTTTTGATAGTTCCGCTAGTGTGCGGCAGGCTCGGAAACATAGCAGATGTTTTGGGAAAATTGAGCGAAAAGGGCATGTGTACAGTGGTACTCGAACCAACGACATTTTTGCCTAACATCCCACTGCGGGGTAGGTTAAAGCACGGACTAAGTCCGCCACTTCAACAGGCAAAAATGTCCGGTTGGAAGACGCTCATGTACCACTGTGGCTTGTATAGTTATTCTAGCGATCTATTGTGTGCACTCTGTTTACTGATGCGCACATGGGAGAGGAACTCTCTCCTTTTTTTGGGTTTGTTTTTGATTCGCACCGACTGACGATCACTAAAGTTTTTTAACATTATCTACAAATTTAATTTTTGTTTCCTTTTGTTTGTTTAAAATTTCTCAAATTAGCATATTATTTTCACGTTTGTCTACAATTGCTTTTACTTTGGAATAACTTGGTTATAACCTATTTGTTATTATGATGCTAGAAACTACTAAGACACATCACATCTTTCATTCTAGCCAAAAAAAAAACATTAATGTTCACTCTTAGTGCCTCATGGTGATGAGCGAACATCTCCTTCTACAACAAAAATTACACGTTTTGCTTAACTTTTTTGAAAAATAATTTTTTCCGCCTTACAATACAACAATACTTTTAAATTCATAGAGAAGGTAATACTATAATCAAGAAATCCTAGAAGTTTCAGCTAAATCGAATTATTAGTTTTCAAATTATCATCGGCATAAGCTCCGAAAATATTGTTTTGAGCAACACACAGTAGAAAATAGGTCTTCTCGGTCAAGCGTATCTTTACACCTGCTGCGCGCGAAAAAGGCGTCTTCGAAAAACGATGACAAGGAACACTTGGAGTTCGAATTACAAAAAAAAATCTACGGGAAATTTACTAACTTTTTATGCAAAAAAATAATAATGTTTTGGTCATTCTTATTGTATATCCCTTTTTGAACCATTTTCCAAAAGCTGCAGGAGAACTCAGCAGGTAGCAACCGCACATCTAGCTAAAAAAATTAAGTGTGTAGGAACTATAAGGCACTCAAGAAATTGAAGATAACCAGTCCCAAATCTAGGACATTGGACCAGCAAAAGACAAAGAAGAATGGAAAAAGTAGATATAAACGACTACTGCGAACACTACGCGGCTTTTCTATGCTGTTCAATTATTGATTCTAATAAGGTTAACTACTAATTTTGATTAACAGCCTCTTTTCGTCAAATTGTTACAAAGCTTACCCATGAACCCAAGTTTTTGTGAGATCTCAACGAACTGTCTTTTTAGCGATATTTCATATTTGACTGTATGTCATTCGACCAAATGTTACATTTTTTTGACCAAATGCCCTCAGAAACAATGGCATTCTCGTACACTCCTCATCTGTCGGAGATTTAAAGAAAATGGGAGGGGAGATTAAGTATTGGCTTAAGGCTGGATGTGAGTCGGTCGTCCTTCAGTCGGTTATGGCGCAGCTTCACATCACCACCAAACTAGTGGGGCTCGGGACTTCTTGAGATATCTTGAGATCATGTTGTAAAATTGAACCACCAAGGAGACGATAAGCAACACATAAACCTAAACTGATGCTAATCGAATGACACTGAACGACATTACCTTTTATAACTATAGAGCAAAAGCCTGTTCCTTTTTCAGACCAGTCCTATTCAATCGCATGTCGCCCAACGAACCACAACCATCCAACCTGAGCGATCCCATTATCCGGAAAACTCCAGCACTGCCACTTACTTATTTATACTTCGATGACAAAACAACGTGAATTTACGCTTTTCCCCCAAAAACCACCTTAAAAAAAACAGGAGAGAAAAAAAACAACGAATAACTAGCAATACAACAAAAAAAAAGGATAACCATGAGGCAGAAGAGCAGAGCAGAGCCGAAAAAATATAGGGTGAGTCCCAGCGCTTTGAGGTGGGGCTAATACCTACATTTATATATTCTACACATTGATTCGAACTTTTCTTTTCCGCTGCTTCTTCAATTTTCCCATTCCACATAAACACACCCCTCGAAATGAGAAAGCAAAAAAAAAACGAATCCTGCGTATTCCTTCCATTTTCGATCCGTTCCCTTTCCAACGGATCCTGACGGTGCTTGTTATGCGTGTGGTGAAATAATTTTGAACGAGTTTCGCCTATTTGAATGTAGATGTCATTAGTGAGCCTCCTGCTGATCCGGATGCTGTTTACTTTGGCTACGCACGAATGAAGCAAGGTAAATCATCTCCAAATTGAATTACCAGCGGAGACGACGGATGGCATTTTGTGCCTTCGCTGGACGTGTTCCAAATTGTGAGTTGGTCGAAATATTTTCCAGCAACGGCAATCCAATTACCGGGTATCTCCCCCCGTGGCTCTTTGTGACTACACGACGGTGGTATAACGTTGTAGCGGATGGAAGAGCCAGTTCTGTTCACTGTCAAGCGCACAGTAATTTGTGTCACTCCCCATTTTTCGGCGAACCAACAAGAAAGCCCACTGATTATCACTGTGATAAGAAATTGACAGCAATTATTATCATCATTCGGGTCGTTTCTGTTACTGCTGCTGAGGAAGTGATGAGCGCGGAGAAAAAAAAACTGTTTCCGCGACAAAACCAGACCAGAAGGATGCCAATCAAGCTCGAGGAGGCGGAAGGCCATCTGGAAATGATGGTGGATTGATGCTGAAGCTGTTAATCATGTTAATCGCTTCGCTTGCTTGCTAAACGGTGGCTTCTGCAGAAATTAAGAGGAGAGTTATTGCATGGAAAAGAGATAGAAGGAAGGATGAGGGATAACAGCATGCAACAGGGAATTTGATTGCGAAGGGATGAGGAAGAAGAACGGAACAACCAAGCTAATCATTTTTTTACGAATGATTAAAGGCGGTATTAAGCAGTGGGTTCTGTTATGTGGCAAAACTCACCTATATTCGAAGATGTCATTTTCAGACCATGTTTATCTTTTTCTTAAACAGCGCAGACAATTTGTACAAGTGTTGATTTATTTTGATAAAATGGCTTGTTTGATGACACATATGCTACTTAATTTGAACATTTCCGATGCTTTAAAACAATACTGCATCCTGACTTCTAGTTTGAATCGGTTAAAACTTTGATTACGACATTCTTAATACTCCATTAAAATGAATCATAATTAATTCGTATATTTACGGTCAATCTAAGTCAAAGTCACCATGCCGTAATTAGTGGCAGCAACTTGATTAAGACTAACAAAATCACAAATATGTTTTCTCAACTAAATGGCAACATGTGTCCTACTATGAATACTACCATCTATTGTAGCAAAACCGCTTTTCATAGCACCACAACAATCTGAAAAACATTTTTATAAGGAATCAATTGTTGTTTGTGACTATCAAGCTCATGTAAAAAGGGCCAGAAACGACCAGGCGGGCCCGTAAGAAGAGGCACTTAGGCGAACCGCGCGGATATGTGGAAGAAAATCTCCTTCCAAGAGCAAGCTCACACTCACAGCACTGGAAACGAACAGACAGAATAAATACAATAGATGGGGTCGAAGAGCCCACCCTCGTTCCGCAAAATATTGCAATAGAGAGGATGCAGTCCCATGCTCCCTATCCAAATCGTTTCACTTAGGTGCCCTGATGGTCCCTCCCTTTATATGTTATGTAATTAATATAAAGTAGATTTTGTCATGGTCATTTTGTTAGCGTTAGAAAATTTTGTAAAATGTAATATGAGTAAGGATACTATACCGTTGATTATTTATTGTTTAAATTTAGGAATGAAAAATAGGAATATGGAGATAAATTCGATAAAAATAACCTGTTGTGCTCCACGTTTTTGAGAGCACTCGAGTGTATGGAAACCCTTGAAGGGATCCATATTCACACTCCTCTAAGATCTCACGGTGGTTGTCAGAGTGGTAACGTGCGCATTTTGTGAAAGATTTATGGTGATATTCTCACAACAGCCGTTCAGAATGGTTCGACAGATGTTGATAAGATATCATTCCCGATGAGTATCAACACGTTTATTCAGTTCCATCATGTGTTGTTACCCAAGTAACACACAAAACATCTTTTTAGAATGATTTATAATTGATTGTTTTATAAAAGCTTTATAAACGTATTTCAAAACATGTCAAGTTCGAAGCGGTTTGGACCCCTCGTACCCAAGTAACGCATCTTCATGCTTTTATGTTGCTTATGCTGCTTTATCACCAAATCTTGCCATATAAAGGTATTATCAACTATTATAAAACTTTTTTTTGTGCTTTGATAGTCTATATATCACTCGGACTAAAGATCTACCACGTGCTACTTTTTGGAATATCCGGGGAATGTACTAATACTCGACTAAAAGTCTGCACATGATAGACGAAATACGCGTATCTGTCAAGATACGCAATAAAGAAAGCTGGAAATAAATGGAAAATACTAATCTTTCTTCTCATTTCTAGTTACAAGTATTCCACTAAACAGCTCACACTTTCTAGGATTCGAGGTAATGGTAATTGAATAAAATTGAAACTCAATCGGTAAAGGTGAACGTTTTGATTATAGCTGTGGGCTGTTTGTAGAAATGACGTAAATAATCGAGTTGCAATCAGTCGAGCAAAGGTGGAGACAGGCAAGCTCTCAGCTTACTTTCTTCTACTTCACTGCTTCAGTTTCTTTTCCCATGTACTCTTTTTCAGCAATCCTTGTTAAGCTTGTTTACTTGTCTTCTTCCACTCGTTTCAGAACTTCCACTTATTTTCTTCCACTTCTCTTTTTCCGCAACTATTCTTCCGAAGCTCATTTTCTTCTAATTTGCTCCCGTTCCTCTTGTACTGCTTTGCATGCCCTGCTGGTCTTTTTCCGCTTCTTCTCTACCACCTCTCTTCATCCATTTCTCTTCTGCTGCTTATTTTATTTAGCTTTTCTACTTCCGCTTCTCTTCTTCCATTTTTTATCTTTCGTTTCTCTCTTGCGCATGTCTCCTTCCGTTGCAGTTTTTTCCGCTTCTAATTTTCCGCTAATTTGTTTCCGTTTGTTTTCTTCCTTTTCTGGTCTTCTGCTTCTCTTCTTCTGTTTCTTTTATGTGAATTTTTTTTACTGCTTCTATTCTTCCGGTTCTGTTTTTTTTACGATTCTCATTTTCCACTAATTTGCTTCCGTTCCTCATCTACCGATTCTTTTTCCGCTTTTTCCAAACACTTCTTCTCTTCCGTTTTTCTCTTGCGCTTATCTTCTTCCGTTTCTGTTTTTTCACTTCCCTAGCAAAGAAAAATAACAAGCTGATATCATATAAGTAACAAGTTCTGTTATTCCAGTTATCGTTTTAATTTCCGCTGTTATTGCATAACAAATTTAGTTATCACTATTGGTAAATTTTGTTATCATATGTTATCATTTTGAACACACTATAACGTTATAAGTTGAATTGAAAAACCATAGATATTTCCAGCATATATGAACAAGAATTTTTGCTTTTAATCAAAATAATTTTTTCAGTTATTAGCATGAGAATTTCATTTCAAATTTATGACATAATTTGATACTAATTCAATAAATTTGCTTACAATACAGGATTTGTTATCAAGTTGTTTGCAGTGATAACAAAATAAGTTATTATTATGATATTCAACGAATATTTTTTTGTTATTCATTCTGTTACTTTGGCAGTTTGTTCAGCCTGAATGATAACATATTCAGTGATAAAAAAATGATAACCTGGTATTAGAACATGTTATCAATTTGGTATAATCATTTGCTCGGGTTCCCTCCTTCTGCTTCTCTTATTCCGTTTTTCGTCTTCCACTTCTTTTCTTCCATTTCTTTTCATTCGCTTCTTTTTTCCATTTCTCATCTTCCTCTTCTTTTCTTCCACTTTTGTTCTTCCAATTTACATTCTCCGCTTATTTGCTTCTATTCCTCCTTTACCGCTTCTTTTTTCCACTTATCTTCTTCCACTTCTTTTCTTCCGTCTCTCATCTTCTGTTACTCTTCTTCTGCTTCTCTATTTTCGCTTCTCTTCTTTCACTTCTTCTCTTTCATATCTTTCTTGCGCTTCTGTTCTTCCGTTTCTGTTTTTGAACTGCCCTTCTTCTGCTGCTCCTGTTCCGTTTTTCGTCTTCCACTTTTCTTTTTACGTTGCTTTCCATTTGCTTTTCTTCCATTTCTTATCTTCCTCTTCTCTTCTTCCGCTTATTTCCTCCCGCTTCTCTTTTTCCCCTTCTGTTTCTACGATATACATTTCCCGCTAATTTGGTTCCATTCCTCTTCTAAAGCTTCTTTTTTCCGCTTTTCTACTTCCACTTCTTTTCATCCGTATCTCTTTTTCTGTTTCTCTTTTTCTGCTTATCTTTTTCCGCTTCTCTCCTTCTGCTTCTCTTCTTTTGTTTCTGTTTTTCCACTGATTCTGCTTCTTTTGTTCCGTTTCTCGTCTTCCACTTCTCTTCTTTCGCTATTTTTTCCGCTTATTTTCTTTCGTTTTTCATCGTCCTCTTATTTTCATCCACTTATTTTCTTCCGCTCCTCTTGCTCCACTTCTTTAATCCGCTTTTCTTCTTCTGCTTCTTATCTTTCACTTCTCTTCTTACGCTTCTCTTTTATTGGTTCTTCTATTTCGTTTTCGTTTCTCTTCTCTTCTTCCGTCTCTGTTTTTCCACTTCACTTCTTCCACTTTTTTTGTTTCATTTCTCGTCTTCTGCTTCTCTTCTCGCGCTTCCATTATTCCACTTTTGTTCTTACGCTTATTTTCTTCCATTGTCTCGCTTCTCTTCTTCCGCTTCGGCTCTTCTGATTCTCATCTTCCGGTCATTTGCTTCCGTTCCTCTTTGATCGCCTCTTTTTTCCGCTTCTCTTCTTCCGCCTCTCTTCATCCCTTTTTTTCTTCTTCTGATTCTCTTCTTCTGATTCTCTTCTTCCACTGCTTCTCTTGCACTCTTTCTTGCACCTCACTTCTTCCGTTTCTGTTTTTCCACTTATCTGCTCCCGTTTCTTTCGTTTCGTTTCGTTTCTAGTTTTCCACTTCTCTTCTTCCGTTTCTTTTCATTCTCTTCCGCTATTTTTCTTCCGCTTATATTCTTTTACTTTTGTTTTTCCACTTTTTTTTCTTCCTTTTCTCTACATCCGCTTCTGTTCTTCCTATTTACATTTTCCACTTATCTGCTTCCACTTCTCTTCTACCAATTTGCATTTTCCACTTCGCTCTTTCCGCCTCTCTGCTTAATTTTTTTCCTTCTGCTTCTCTTCTTGCAATTATTCTCATTTGTTTTTCGCTTTTCCTTTTTTTCTTCCGCTTCTATTCGTCCAATTTTTTCTTGCATTTCTTTTCTTCCTCTTCTTTTCTTCCGATTCTGTTCTTACAATTTTTATTTTCCACTAATCTGCTTTCGTTCTTCTTCTACCAATTTTCTTTTACCGTTTCTCGCCATCCACCTCTCTTTTCGTTTCTATTCTTCTGCTTCTCTTCTTTTGTTTCTCTTCTTCCACTTATCTTCTTTTGCGTCTTTTCTTCCAATTATTCTCATCTGTTTTTCTCTTGTGTTTCTCTTTTTTCGTTAGTGCTTCCCACTTCTTTTCTTCCGTTTCTCGTCTTCCGATTTTTTTCTTCCACTCCTCTTCTTACGCTTCTTTTTATTCACCTTTCTTCTTCCGCAATGTTTGTTCCGCTTCTCTTAATTTGCCTTTTTTCTTCCGGAATTTTTCATCCTCTTGTATTCTTCCACTTCTATTTTTCCACTTCCTTTCTTCCCCTTCTATTCTTCTGCCTCTCTTTTTCCGTTTCATTTCTTTTGATTATCTTCTTTCGCTTCTCTTCTTCCTTATTTTCCTGTCGCTTCTCTTTTTCTGCTTCCCTTTTTCCGCTTCCTCTCCTGTGGTTTACTTTTTTTGGGTTTGTTTTTCCTTCTCTCTTCTTCTCTTTCTTTTCTTCCACCTCTCTTTTTTCACATTTTTTTATCGATCTAATCCTTATTAAACAAAGAAGTTTTATTTTCTCCCAACCATTTTTGCTTCAATTTATCATTTGCATTCATTTTCATCTTCTTGCCAGCTTTCCAATGTTTGCTTTAATCTCTTCGACTTCACTTGCTTCACTTTTGTTTCCACAAAACACCCTGCAACCCTATTTCCATTCACAGCTTAACATTTATTCAGCTTTGTATGATACACTCAGCGAAATAAACTTTAGATGTTCACAAGATTTCATTAGGATTATTTGCCAAAAGAAATAAGTATGTATTTTTCATTAATATGCCTTATAAGAAAAAAAATATGGAAAAACATGGATTCGATCTTTGGACGTTGAGGTTATGAGTCCAGTGACTTGACCACTAGTAAAGCATACGCTGATTGTTATGTTTTGTATTCTCCGTGCCTGAAGAAACGATTATGAAGTAGAAGGAGATGTGCGCTCATCACCATGAGGTCCCAAGAGTGGAGAGTAATGTTTGCTAGTATGAAAGATATGAAAAGAAAGTGTTGAAAGTTCTGTCAGTGCACGGTCAGCCGTTTCAACTCCATTTTGAGTCGTTTTTGACTCACTTCGTCGTCAATAGTGGAGTCACTCAAATTTAAGTAAATGTTACTGGCATTGACAAGTCGACAAATCAAAATTATACATCTGATTTGAGTCGATGTTTTTGATTTGAGTGACACCACCATTGATGAAAGTGAGTCAAAAACGACTCAAAACTGAGTTGAAACGGCTGGCCGTGCACTGACAGAACTTTAAACGGCTGGCCGTGTGTACGGTGGGTTGAAAGTAGAATAGAAGTATTGAAAATTGAGCGAAAGGGCATGGGTAAAGTAGTTCTCGAACCAAGGACGTTACTATTGCCTAACATTCCAGTGCGGGATAGGTCGAGGCACGGACGAATCCGCCACCACAACAGGCAAACGTAACGTGTTGCATCGCGCTCATTTGCCACTGATAGCTTGTGATAGTTTCTAGCGGTAGTTTGTACACACTCTGTTTTGATGTGTTTATGGGAGAGGAACCCTCTTTTAGGATTTTTAGGGTTAGTTAGGCATTGATCGATAAGTTATGAAGTTAAGTATTCAATGTACACGAAATGGTCACGCCATATGAACAATGTAAGCCAGGTGCTATTTAGACTAATCTTATGTTTTTTATTACCACAATTTTAACTAGGATTAAGAGCAAAATGTAACATATGGTCTACTCTTGATTGACGACAATAAATACTAATTTTAGCAGCAATTTTTATTTGTATAGACAACGCTAGGAACCAACTAATACTCTTGATGTTAAGTAATTTAGAGTAACGGCAGTTGATTTATCCTAGTTCGATTAGTTGGGAAGCTCAATAATCTCTTTATTATCCATGAAAAGATTTATTTTGATAAAATTGTTTATTCAAATTCCAGTTTTCCATCGGACTTTTTGTTTCCAATTCTTCATACCCCCAAAACCAACTTAATTCATCACCCTGTTTCCCTGAATAACAGTCTAAATAAAAACAAACAGCACACCTCAAAGCTGGCCTACAAAGATAAATTGTTTAATGAGATACTAATTTAGATTAACACCCATATCCGAACTCGTCATCGCCGTTTTGAGGATTTCTCATAAAAAATGAGCCTTCAACCATGCTTGAAGATTGTCACTCCCCGGAAATGGCGCGAATTAAAAGAAAACCCAAAAGATGCCTGCCTCCACCCACCCGGTGCGGATGGCTGCGGCTCTTCGTTTCTCATTAATTGAGCCAAAATGAGCTGTTTTATGATACCCCACCCATCCACTGACGACTCCTGCTTCTGCTGCTAATATTCCTCCGAGGGATCATCATTGCTCTTGTCTTTATGTTGCTTTCAGCATCGTTCACCTCCATCGTGGTCGTCCTCGTCGGGTGTGTTATCTCAGGCGAAAATGTAATTAGGCTGCGTGTAATTTGAGGCTTTTCCGGTGTTTTACTCGGAAACATAGAAACTGCGGTTAAGACGGCGCTGGGAAATCCTGCCCTTTGGGATACCATTGACGGTGGGAGGGCCGGTCTTTAAACAGACCATGGTAGATTATTATCCGCTGTTGTACTGGGGAGATGATGTGGCCAGGGGATTTTGGACGGTGTCATTTTTACTTCAAGAGGCGACGACCGGTGGGGGTGTGGAAAAATGGAAGAAAAATAATGCGTAACGTTGCATCTCCAGGATATTTGTGTAATAGATAATTGGCAGGCAATTACAGATCTCACGGTGCCTGTTTTTTTGTTTTGCTCTCGGATAATAAATCGTTGGCATTAGCAGATGTTTGCGTTTTAATTTTCTTACTAATATTGACTGGAAGTGAGATTTCCGCCCTCAGTTCTATCGGTTAAAAAGTCTTGGAGTTGTTCATGAAGGAACAGGATCATACTTAAAAAATATTGGTGTTTATCATTGAGAGGTCTTCAATAACAGTGGAGTTGAGAATAAGCAACAAGTAAATTATAAAAGAAGAAGAAACAGGGGTTTCAAAGGTTTCAGTGCAAATCTGAGGAAGTTCATTTACACTTAATTCAACTTTTCACAAAAACTTTACCAAAAATACTAACCAATGAATCCATCATCATTACTGAAATAATCTTCAATTAATCATCCCACTTAATTCTGCAAAGCAAACAATCAAATCGCATAATCCACAAAACAAACATAGAACTTAATAGCTCAAAATTGGATAATTATCATTCCCTGAAAAGTCAAACCTCAAACAGCAACCTTTCACCGAGTGAAAAAAAAATTGTATGTAGCAAAATTACCATCACAAAGCGCACCCATCCAAATCCCTTGCGAAAAAAAACCGCACGCCCTCTTGCACGTGAATAACGGAAGCCCACCGCAAAACCCATTGCAAACAACCGATCCCACTGGAAGAGAGGGAAAGCCCTCATCCTCGCATTTCACCGAAAAAATGCAACATGCAAAACAAAAACCATCATCCTTATGCCACCTCTCTGCAAAGGAAAACACCGAGTGAAAGCATTGAGCTCCTGACTATTTACCAACAACCAAGAGCTGAACACGGCAGCCAGGAAGCGAAAGTGAAGTGCAAAAATAATCATTAATTACCCCTTGGTCGATGACTGCCGAGTTCGTCGTTTCAGTGCGACGGGAAACAGGTAGAATGCGGGACCCCCTCACCCCTGGGTTCACAGCAGGGAATTGCAGAAGAGGAAGGAAAAAAAGGTAGGACCCATTATTGGGATGTTTTTGCAATCAGAAAAATGCAACACAAAGCCAAACAAAACAGTTGTCATTTGTGACTGCTGCGGACAAAAGGCGATTGCATGCTTCGGATTTGTTCGGATTCGGGAAGTCGGAAGCTGCCTTGGCTCGATAATAAGGTGTTTCCTGGATTGCGTGACATCGTGTTTGATTTGCATTATTTTATGCACATTTCACTATTCAGAGTCATAGGGGTATGTTGGAGAGGATTTTTTTAAAATAAATACAATGTTATTTTCCATGCTTAGAGATTTAATGTCTAATGTCTTCCTCCATACAGTTCCATTTGGATTTATTTGTACATTTAATTTCTTAGGCGATTTATTATTATTATTACTATTTATTAACGACACTTTACCATGTATGTGGCATTCGTGTCGGGTAGAATAATTATCAAATTACAGAGTACATATTAGATTTCACTATACAGGTTAGTTTCTCTGATGAATTGTAATATCGCTATTTTCTTCTCCACTTTGTGCGCCAAGACGTCAGCTAATGTTCCAGTGATTCCACATTTGGCCCGTATATCAGTGTATCCTCTACAGTCGACTAGTATATGTTGGATTGTGAGTTCTACGCCACAACTATTGCATACAGGGGGTGAGTTCCGGTTTAGTAAGTAAGAATGTGTAAGGCGGGTGTGTCCAATTCTAAGCCGTGTTAATATTCGTTGTTCGGAGGCACATTTGCGATCCTCGTGTCTAACGGGCAGTCGATTGATTTGTCTCAGGTGTGTCCGAGTTTGGTGCCATTCTGTTTCCCATGATGACCAAATTTTCCCCTTTATGGAGTGTATCGCGTCTTGGGATGGTACAGGAATATCTTCCAGAGGTTTGTTTCGCCCTTGCTTTGCTAAAGTATCCGCTAGTTCGTTTCCAGCGATACCGGCATGACCAGGGATCCAACTGAAAGTTACGTTTTGATTTTCGATAAATTTTTCCACCGATTGGATCCATGGATGTTTTGATCGGCCGCCCCGTAGAGCGTTGATACAGCTAGCAGAGTCGGTCAAGATGATGACGCTTTGTTGTGCATGGAGCTGTGATACGGCAGCGTTAAGGGCAAAAGCTTCTGCAGAAAATACACTGCAAGTGCTTGGTAGGCGGTAACTGGAGTTTCCATCTGGTAAGACCACCCCAGCACCAATGGACTCGTTATCCTTTGAGCCATCAGTATAAATGTGTTGGTGTGAGGAGTATCTATTGGTAATGAATTCATGGAAAGTAGGTACAACGATTTCCTTACATGTGCCCGCTTTGATACTATGCTTTAGCTGGTTGTCGATTTTTGGACTTGTTTTGTACCATTCTCTGTCAGTGTTCCGTAGGAGGGTGCAAATCTTTGGAAGTGAGAAATCGGCTGTCTGTTGGAGCAACTCGTTAGCTCGCTTTACTGTTGGGTGCTCGGAAGCTGTTGGTGATTTCTCCAGTAGTCGTACAGCCAGCTGCGAAAGTCGCTGGATTAATGCTTGCTTGAAAGGAAGACATCATGATTCGGCCATTATCGAGACGATTGGGCTGGTAGCGAATGCACCAGATGCTTGGCGCACTACGTCGTTGTATATTGGACTTAGGATCCTTTCCATGTTTTCAATGTTGATGCTAGTTAGTCCTAAACCGAAGAAGAGTTTTGAGAAGATCAACGCCGAGCCAACTTTTAGCAGGGTAACTCGGCTACTTCTCTTGAGACGGCGTCCAAGAATCCGCAATATGCGAATTCTGCTGCTACAGCTTCTCTTGACAGACATGTGGTGTTGAATGAAATTGAACTTCGAGTCCACCGTTACTCCAAGAATTTTAATTTTCCTTACTCTTGGTATAGGCCTTTTGTCTATCATAATCGCCCGCCCTCGTTTTCGGTGGTGCTCATTACAGGCATGTAATAACTTAGACTTGGATGGGGCAATAGAGAACCCAACACTGGCAGCCCACCCAGTAGTGGTATTTACAGCTGTCCTCATAGTTTTCCGCACTGTCCTGTGATTTTTATGTTTCACGATAAGAATAACATCATCGGCGTAAAGTAAAACTTCTGCACCGGTGGGGATGTTGTTGAAAATTGGCTGCATGGCTACCAGAAATAATGTCACCGACAAAATGGATCCTTGTGGAACTCCGTTCTCTGATAGTCTGGCGCTGGATACGCATCCGTTGGCCGCTACTTGGAAGTGTCTTTCGGAGAGAAAGCTGGAGACAATATTCATCATCCTGCCAGAGATTTTCCAATTCGCCAAGGTATGGATAATTCCGGGTCTCCACGTTGTGTCGTACGCCTTCGAGATGTCTAACGAAACTATTTCCACATGTTCCTCGTTTTCGAATTCAATAAGCGATTCAAAACTGGCTAAATGCGTATCGACTCCTTTTCCAGCTCGAAATGCATGTTGGCGCGGGTCGAGTTTCCCGGTGACTTCTAATTCAGTTACTAAGCGGCGGTTTACCATTCTCTCAAACATTTTACCTAAGCAACTGAGAAGTGTTATCGGTCTGAAACCATCTGGTTTGCTTCGGTCCGCGTCAGGTTTGGGAATCGGTATTATCGTTCCAAGTTTCCATAGTTTTGGAAATGTGCCGTTAGCCCCATACTCGGTTGAATAGTTCTAGCATGGCGATTTTAGCGCTGAATGGTAATCGTTGAAGCATTAGGTAACTAATGCTGTCGACACCAGTTGAAGAACCTCCACGGCCGCCAAGAGCCCACATCAGCTCTTCTATAGAAAAGTCAATGTTGTACCGACTGTATAGATTTGGACGCTGTGTTTTAGCGGGAGGGTGTATGTCTCTGCTATGCTGTTTCCGGAATTTGTCAGGGTAATTTTCGTCGGATGATTTCTTCTGGTACTCATTAGCCAGTGCTTCTGCTACGCTTTGCCCGTCGTTGGTGATACCAGATGGAAGGTTCAGTGTGATTGTGTTAGTTTTTCTTTTACCCTGCAATCTATTGATGTCGTTCCAAAGTTGACCAGATGATCTGTTGGGATTGATGTTTTCGGCAAATTGATCCCAACTGTTTTGTTTTGCTTCACGAATGAGTTTACGGCAAATAGAGCGAGCGTCTTGATAATGCTTTAATGCAGTGCTTCTACGAGGGTCGTCTGCATCTAACCGGCGGAGTATACGTAGTGCCTTACGCCTCTTCTTGATCGCCGTTGCGACTTCTTCATTCCACCATATAACTGATTTAGGGCCATCTTTGCCGGTTGTTCTCGGAATGCTGGCTTCAGCTGCTGCGATAATATGGTTCGAAAAATCTTGTACGGTCTGTGAGTCCCCTGGACGTAGAGTCCTACTCGTGAGTTGTTCGTAGAGATCCCAGTCAGCTTTTTCGTAAATCCATTTTACTCGGTGCCGAGATTTGTTGTAGTTGCCAGGCATGGTAATTAGTATTGGTAGATGATCACTGTCAGAGCAGTCCGGTAGCACTTTCCAGTTGAACCTAGGGGCAATTGACGTGGAACAAATAGAGACATCGAGAGCTTGCGAGTTCCCAGTAGCTGGGTCAATTCGGGTGTGAGAACCGTCGTTGAGTACTAGCATATCGTGTTCGACTACTAGCCCTAGAATTTGATCACCTCTTTTTTTCGCTTCAGAGGCTGAAGATGCTATTTTACTACCCCAAGCTATGTGATGAGCGTTTAGATCTCCCAGTAGTAGCACGGGTTTGGGAAGGTTTTGAAGAAGTGCATCGAGCAAGTTCGCAGAGTCCTTGTCTTTCGGCGGCAGATAAGCTGAGACTACTGTTATTTTTATCGGAGCGTGTAATTGTACTGCAATTGCTTGGATGTTGGTTTGTATTGAAAATTGCTGGAAGGGTGTTCCTTTCTTGATAGCCATGCCAGCGCCTTGTCTACCATGGGTAGAACACTGACTAAGTAGTAGCTGATAATTATTTCCTAGAAATTTATCAGTCACTCGACGATAGTCCGCGTTTGTTTCATGTAGGCAGATTATGGTGGGTTGGTACTTCGTTGTCAAGATCTGCAGTTCGTTTTGATGGGAACGGAGGCCGCAAATGTTCCACTGAATAGCGAACGTGGGCGACATGTTATTTACTGTGCTTTTGGAAGACTCAGACAATGACCTTGTGAATCTGTTTAGCTGTGACTGGTTTCGAGTTTCCAGTGGGCTAACGGGGCTGATATGGTTCGACTCGACTAGATTACTAGAGGAGAGGAGAGATGCAATGCCCTCGTAGCATGTCTCATTCGTGTCGCCCAATACAGCCGCTCCAGTTGTTAGGGCGGTGGGAGTTACTGCGTGCTCTCCATCTCTTTCTATAAGATGTCGACATGGTGAGATGGAAATGCTGGAGCTAACGTCGCTGTTTATGATAGGGGTTTTTCTCGCTGTTGTGAGGTCTCGGTAGCTACCTGTGTTAGTCGAGAGGCTTTTGAGAGTTGTACGCTTCTTAGGTGAAAAGTGTGTGAGGATACTTGCCGGAGAGGTGGAGAGGCACACGTCGACTGCCGCCAGAGGCTCTTCGGATAAATCCGGTACATCCCTGGTCAGGGTCGACGTGTTGAGCCTCGCGCTTGGCGAATCAATTGTTGCATTGCTACTGCAAGCCGTGGATGCTATGAAAAATTCGGAAGGTGTCCTTGGGAGTGTGCCTGAATATGACTGGACTCGGTTTTCTGTTGAGTTGTTGGTACTGATATTATTCAACTCGACTGGATTATCAGAGCAAGGGGGGGATGTTATGTCCTCGTGACATGCCTTGTTCCGACCCCTCCGTAAGTTGACTTTTAATGCTGGATGGGTGTGTGTTTCTACATGCTTTCTTCGTTGAAAGCGCTGACAGGGAGAGCTGGTGGTGTTGGTTACGACGTCATCTCGTATGGTGGTGTGTGATGGATGGTCTACGTTTGCACCTGAGTTGGTTGGGAAGTTTGGGGGAGTTGAGCGGTTCATATGTGATGTATGTTTGGAAATACTTGCCGGAGAGAGGAACAGATCCACGTCGACTGCCGCCAGAGGCTCTTCGGATAGATCCGGAACATCTCTGGTCAGGGTCGACGTGTTGTGCCTCGCGCTTGGCGAATCAAATGTTGCGTTGCTTGCACAGTTAAAATTGTAGTAGCTGTCGGTGTTGGATAGAGTTGATATTTCAGACTGCTTTTGTTCGTAGTTAGTTGAATTTTGCATGGTGTTTGATCGATGTCCTGAATCATATTCCTGTGTGTTGCTGAGGTCTAGTTTTGCGTTGGTAAATGGTTGTCGGTCGTCCTTTATCATGTCCATGTTTATTGCTGGGTCAGAACCGAGATTTCGTACAGATTGTTCGTGCTACTACGTGTACAGGGTTTGTTTGAGGCCCGCTTGCCATGTGTGCTACTTATTTCGGTGGGGGAAATATCAAGCTGTCGTTTTGCACTTCGGCTTCGAGTTCGAATATCGCAGTTGGGTTCGATATCGCGATTATCTTTCCTTTTAGCTGGTGGCGATGCAAATGGTGTATCTTTCCTTGATTTACGTTGATCAACTCTTTGCGATGTACCTGCTGTCTGATTGGGTGTAGGGGGTGAATTGTTCGAAAGATTGATTTGGGTGGGAGGTGCCTGTGTATTATGTGATGCTGGAGACTGGCTATGGGAGCGGGTTTTAAGCGTGGACTTCAGTGTGGTGAGCTCTTTCGCTGAGTCGGCTACTTGCCTCTGTAGCGACGCTATCATTTTATCTTTGTTTGCTACTTCTTGTTTCAGTTGGTCTTGGATCATACGAGCAATAGTGTCTCGTTTATTTTCTTCAGTGTACAGACGCCTAGCTTCGGTGAAAGAAATGCATTTGTCAATTTTGATGTGGACAATTTTGTCCTCTTCTTTATATTTGGGACATTCGCGTGATGTGACGGAGTGTCCATTTTTGCAGTGGTGGCAGTATGGTGTGTTATTGCATTGTTCTCCATCTACAAAGTGCATTGCTTGGGAGCAACGCATACATTTAGCGGGTTGTTGGCAAGCTTTTTTTGGGTGGCCATAGGAACCACAGTTGAAACAAAGCATTGGTGATGGATAGTAGATGCGAACTGGAATTCGTAGCATGCCAAAATATACATACTCCGGGATAGCCGTGCCATGAAACGTTAGGACCAACAGAGGAGTGTTTTGCAAGTTCCCGTTGACGCGTTTTTTGATTCGTCGAACTGCTTTAACACCTTCGGGGGTCAACATCTCTTGTATCCTCTTTTCGTCGGTGTTGACTGAGTCAGGTTCGTACACAATTCCCTGAACCGTGTTGAGTGTTGGGTGCGGGAAGATTTCGATCTGTGTTCCGTCAATGAGTTTTGTCATCTTCTTCAGCTTTTCGGCGATCGTTTTAGAGTTCGTGCGGAGGAGGTAACGTGACCCACGTCCCTCACGGGAGGCTTTTACACTCCTAGCTTCTTTCTCACCAATTGCCATTTGAACCGATGTTCCGATGGTGAATGGCTCAGGAAGCCGACACTCTCGATTTTCGGTATGCGTTCCTTCTGATTCAATTTTACAGCGCAGCAAAGGCACCACAGGTTCACCCATTTCATCCTCTTTTCGCATCCATTCCGGGAGTTTCTCATTGCCTTGTGGACCTAGGGTTCTCCCCGGGGGTCCCCCCGGCGGGGCGGGGGGTCTGCCGGTCATTTGACCGGTACTAAGTACCCCTTTTTTAGATTCACTCCACTTTTAATGTTATGGATAAAAAAGTAAGCGAAATTAAATTCAGTCCCTTTTGGCACCGACTAACACTCGGGGCGCACTAACAATAGCGCACTATCTCAACAATGACTGTGCTGGCGGCGTATTGTTTTCTGCAGTACCGCGTGATATTTTTCGCTATGTGTTTATAGTTGTTTATCACTCAACATGTGGAATTTCACGTTAATTTCACTATGTTTGTACCAACACTACCAGGAAGACTCACGTGATCACCGAACTACCGATTTAAAGTTTTGCAAGGCAATACGCGAGAAATTTGATGCGAGTAGTTCGTGCTTGTTGACATTCAACGTGACCCGATTACTCGAACTGTTAGGCGATTTATGGTGGCGCAAACTAGCAACAGAATATAGAGTATCTAGCTGGAGCTCCGTGACCGCTTAGTTTTCAAGACTAGAACCTTTCCTAACATCAACTTTACTACGACCAATACCTTAGAAGCACTCGTTGAAGTATTTAGTATTGGACCGTAGTATTTTTCAAAATTTCAGTTTCAATTTCCCCGCGATAATGTTCTGTTAAGCAGTATTTTACGACTCGAAGCTCAAAATAATACCATATACTAGATGTCACGAGGTTTGTTTAATGATTTATAATGTTTCCTGGAGATGATAATCCAGGGCAAAGTGCCGTCTAATTTAATAGCCCCCAGTGCTGAAGTCATCTCCAGGCCGCATGCAGTAGAAGCTAGATTTTAAAAAGACATGAAAATTACCAATCCAAATTTCTTAGAGACACATTCAGCCCTTGGATGTAGCCTACCTTGACAATTAGTAGTACTCAAGTCAACCCCTAGAAGAAGGCTTTCGCGCCAACTCGAACAAATGTTGGCAGCACCCTCTCAGATTACAACGAAACTTTTTGGGTGCGTAGACCATGACTAGCCACTTTTCATACTTAGTTTCTTCATTTTTTTTCTAGACTGTCTTTTAAAAAGGGCTAAACTTTTTTTTGACGATTTTTTTCAAATGTGTTTCATAAAAAAATGACTACTCCTACAAAAAAGTGTTGTATGGGTAATTATCACAAAACAAGTCAAGTTTTAAGAAAAAAATATTGAAAAAAATCTAAAATCCAAATACACTGGAAAAAATTATTAAAAAAATTCAAAGTCGATTTAAAAAAACATTTTTGATTTTGATGAAATTTGTCTCAAGGTAGGTTATTATGTTCCCTTCCAACCATTCATACATCACAAGATGGGCACTTTTAAGGAAACAAAGGTTTTCTAACAAAAACTTTTTCATGTCCCATTGATTTTTTTTTCAGTGCATTTTGTTATCAAAAACAAAACCAGTGAAGGTTATGCGACTATGTAGTCATCTCAAAATGCAATGAACCTTAATTTGTGGTGCAAGACATAGCAAAGCACGCATATCCCCGCAGCAGCACTCAAGAAGTACGACTCAATATACAATATTAGATCTTGCATTTCATAAGTGCTACTGTAATTTGTACCAAAACCCCTATTTAGTAGAATCGAACAACCTAATCGAAAGAAACGAATCAAGAGTAGTACCTAAACCAAACATAAACTTAACAATAAAGTGAATCAGTGACATTCAACGTGTTACCTCCCGGATAAAAATAACCATACAATTACTATACAATAATATAAAATAACATTAAAATCTGTTACCAACCATGAATCTTATTGTTCATGAATCAGATAAAGGAAAAATGCATATTGTCATTACGATAGATCTACAATTCACTCCATGTGCTTGGATTTTCAACAACTGTGAAACAATAAAATTAATAGTAGTTGGTTCAAATTTGTTCGGAAAATAATGATTTTTCTATAGTTAAGATACAAAACATCCCCTTTTTTGTATCGTAATTCCTATTGTCATCATAAAGTTGTGAACAATACTATGGATTCTACTGTATGGATTTCTGGCAACTCTGCTACCAAAACTGCTCACGATTTTATATTATCCCGTGATTTTTCCCAAGTTAACTGTGAAAACACTCAAAATATTCGTGTGCACTGAGCATCATGTTACCATGTGTTAACGAGCATAAAGGTAGGCCGGGACGAGCACAAGGCATTGCTCAAACAGTAGCCCCGCATGCAAAGGCAGGCTTGTCAGAATGATATTACCAGTTCGCCTGTCTCACGTTCTCTGTAACAGACTACGCCATTTTGACAGGAAATTACAGCATTATCAATTTAATGTCGCTTCATTTAATTAACGTATGGTGCCGCTGAGTTACCTGATTAATATACCATATTTTGAGTAAGCCACAGTTAACTTGGGTACATCAAAATATTCGTGTGTTAACCGGAGTGACTTGTGCGGCATACTAGCGTTGAACGGGAGTGCAGCAGCGTATATGCATATTACAACGGTGAGGCGTCAGCCATGGATTCGCACAACAGCACAGTGCACCAGCAAAGCGCAACGAAATAAATGGAGCAAAGCGTACACGTTCTCAGTAAAGTCAGTTTCAGGCGTAAAGTTTCATGTTTTTGTGTATCTGCTGTTCTACTCCAGCTGTGTCTTCGTGTGTACGCTGAAGACATTTTGCTAGCGAAAAGAATTTGATATTTCGTGACAAATATATAAAAATGTTATGATTTCCGATGGTGCAATAGGTTTTTATGAGATGCATCATACCGACTTGTTTTGTTTTCTCTGCCGATAGATCACAAACCTGTTGCCACGCAGTCATAAAATACTTATATACAAACATATGAATATCAAATTTTCACACAAATGTCTTCACAAAAGTACACATTGTTGCTAGCTGGATGAGACAATGGAGGTCAAAATACGCAGCGCAGGCTTACTAGAACGATATTGCCTGTCGTTTGCTTGCCGTTTTGTAGTAATGTACTGGCGTTATTTGATAGAATTCATATGCATTATCACCACCACGCTCTTTCTCATTTGTACTTCGTTCAATGTGTTAAGCTGAGTTGTTCGATATCATTACAATGATTACTTGCGTTTTCCGGGTTAACCGTGAAACACTTCCAAAATATTCGTGTTAATCGGAGGACTTCAGCGGGTATACCATGCTGAATGAGTGCAGCATGGCAGAAAGAGCATTAAATTGCGGATAAGGCCAATGGCGGATTCCTATCAAACAGCATAGTGACTTGCAATGTGCTACAAAGGCAACAAACAAACGGAGCAAAGGCAATATCGTTCCTAAGTGAAGCCCGCCTTGCATGCAAGTTCTCTGTTTTAGGTATCTGTTGTCTCATCCAGCTGTAACTGTGTGTACTATTGAAGACATTTTGTTAGCGGAAAGAATTTGATATTCTTGTGGACAACATATAAAATGTTTATGACCCGATGGCAATAGGTTTGTGATCCAATATCGGCAGAGGAAAACAAAACAAATCGAGTAATGCATCATAAAAGCCTATTGAATATCACACATCTCTATGAAGTGGTTGTTGTAGGTACTTTGTAATGCTTAGTTTATTTTGACCCGAACTGCATTCAATTGGCAACAAATAAACTGCCGTACGATTTAGTCGTTGGCATTTGATAGTATGCGTTGGTAGTACCAAAAGGCATACCTGTTTACATGCTTCTGATAAATCGAGAAGCTGAGTTTGCAATACCAATACTCTACCAATAAGTTAAGTTGTATATATATTTTCGCATAGGTGTGACGCAGATGAAGTATCTCCACATACAATAAAAAAATCAAAATAAAAATAAAATAGAATATACAGTGTTCTGCATGCGCAGATCGGAGGACAAACCTCTAAGAAGTGGTAGTAGTAATCTGTTTTCAATTTGTCATTTTCTCACGCTTATACATGAATGAATTTCTGCAACTACAAATCACCGATTGTGATAATGAATGTTTGGTGCAATGAGATGTGAAGCAGTGGTTGAAATAAAACACTCCAAGAATATTGCTCCTGTTTTCCTTGATTTTTGTTTTCTATTTGTTTTTCCTACTTTTAAATAATTTATAATTTAAGACCAACTGAAGCGGCATGAGAATGATTGCCGAATAGACAATTCAATGCTCAACATATCGCATACTGTTGAATATCACATTTCAGTTTTCTGGTTTGATTATAGTCTTGCCATAAATCATTGTTATTATATATATATATATATATATATATATATATATATATATATATATATATATATATATATATATATATATATATATATATATATAATTTTTTTGGATTATTGATTTATTTAACATTTAATTACTTGAACTATTAAATCATTTTTCCTAAAAAAAAATAAAAAAAATATTAAATATATTTACACAAAAGAAACCGCTACGGGTTTCTTCATAAGAGAACTTTAGGCAAAAAAATGTTTCTTCTCCCGTCTTACAGGATAGAAGCGCTTATTGAAATGGAGGTCGATAGAGAAATCGAAATCAACGATGTTGAGGTTCAATTGCGAAGTAACTCGTTGGAGGAAATAGATTCGTGCTCTCATCAATCTCGACTCTCAAGCATGCTGACGCCTATGATGATGATGACGACTATGAGGACGGCATAAATGTTACTCTGCTGTCCACATCTACTACTACCTACGACTGGAAAGTGGGAGGTAGTAAGAATAAAGAAAAGGAGCCAAAAGCTCCTGTAGTTTCTGCTACTGAAAATTCTGCTAAGCTCAACTTGAAGAGCCCCGGAACATCGGTGCAGAATTCGGTACAAAATGATAAAAAGGCAAAGCGCCTCAATGGAACCGGTAAAAAAAGGTTTAAGTATCTGATAAAGCACGTTCATAGCCCTGATGAGGCTCGAGTACTGGCTGAAAAGCCTTTCAGAATACCTGTATCGGATCCTAATAAGTTCAGAAATGCTGAACTTAGCGAATCTAATTCCAGTGATATCAATCCACCAAAAAGGATTGCTCGACAGATTCAAAGCGTAAATGTGAATCAAGCAAAGTCCTCGGTGCAAGCAAGGCTAGAGATAGCTAGGAACAAAGTAAATGTAGATTCATCTGCTCCAAGGGCTTACGCTACAGTCTCTCGTAAACCAGCCTATAGTGAAGTAGCAAATTCTACTAGGATTGGAATCTTGCATAATGGCTATCCAAATGCCGAGCTCACTACACAACAACTAGTTGCTACTCAAAAGGCAATTCTTAAAAGAATAGCTGAGGAACGAAAGGAGAAAATTAAAGCAAAGTTTGGTAACTGTCTGCTTAGATCAGGCCATTTGATCATCATTTGCAAAAACCAGGAAACTGTAAAATGGTTAAAGTCAACAATTCCCAGCATTAAGCCGTGGGGAGAAGCTTGCCTAATGGCAGTCGATGAAAAGGACATACCAAGGCCTGACATTCTTATAGGTTTCTTTCCACAAAGTGTGGAGGATTCCAACGATGAAATACTTGCCTTTCTGGAAAGTCAAAATGAAGGATTGATGGTTGAGGCTTGGAAAATCCTAAAGCAATATACGGTTAATGATCATCACGTTGAACTTATCTGCACTGTTGATGCTGTTTCTATGAAAAACTTAGAAAAATGTAATTTTACTGTGGATTATAAATTTGGAGTTGCTTATTTGAGGAAAAAAGCCTCACCAAAATCAAACAGCAGTGAGACAAACACTGCTCGAAATAATCGCGTTGACGACTTAAAGGCAAAGGGCGATTCTGATAAATTCCAAGAAAGCTCTAGAATCCACGAAAATTCCGAGGACGCTGTGATGCAAGAGGGCCAACAATGTAGCACAGAAGCAAGCGGCATCACGAATAATATATTCTATGAAAGCCGTAATGATTCTGCAATTGTTGAAGGATGCTCATACAAAGCGGATCAGTGTCTCTTAGGTAATAGTGGAGCAAAGAGTAGTGGAAATTCTGCGTTACCCACCTTATGTTCGGAATCTAACTCAGGTTCTATTACAGACGGTCGTCTTAGACATAAACCACAACTGAATGAAGGCAGTAAGAAATTGCCTCCTAGAGAACAACAGGATCAAATATATAAACGGGAAAGGCATTAAGTTTATACAAGAAAACCTTCATCATGCAAAAGCAGCCTCAGCAATCCTGAGCAAAACATTCATCAAAGGCAAAATCGACGTTGCCTTTCTTCAAGAACCATGGACATACAACAGTAGGATTTTAGGAATGCCTACACAATCGTGTAAGTTAATATATGATAACACTCAGCTCAAAACAAGAGCTGCAATTCTGGTAAATATTAATGCCAAAATTACACCTATCACAGAATTTATCAGCAGGGACATTGTTGCAGTTTCATTGGAGGTACCTACGACGAAAGGAAAAACGATGATCTACGTGGCATCAGCATATTTTCCTGGGGATATTGATGAAGCACCTCCAGCAGAAGTTGCAGCATTCGTCTCACACTGTACAAGCCAAAATAAGGCTTTCATCATCGGATGTGATGCAAACGCTCATCATACGATATGGAGCAGCACCGGAATCAACAAAAGGGGTGAGTCGCTATTTGATTTCATTTCACAGAATAATATTGATATATGTAATAAGGGAAACTCTCCGACTTTTGTTGATGCGATAAGAGAAGAAGTTTTGGATCTTACACTCTGCAGTTCAATACTTTCTGATCGTATAGTAAACTGGCATGTATCGAACGAAATTTCTCTTTCAGATCATAAACAAATTTTATTTGAATTCAAGGCTAGTGATTTACTGAAGGAATCCTACAGAGATCCTCGAAAAACAAATTGGGAACTATACACCTCTAGGATGAAAAACCAACATAAGCCCATTACTAACAATTTAGATACGGTTTTAAAGTTAGAAACAAGTGCTAACTACTTAATAACAACTATTAATCGTGCTTACAATGCCAGCTGTCCTACAAAGGAGCGCTCGACCAATAGAGATGTTTCCTGGTGGAACGAGCGATTGGAAAAATTACGAAAAAAAGCACGGAAATTATTCAATCGGGTGAAAATGACTTCAAATTTGAGTCAGTACAAAGAGGTATTGAGTGAATAGAATAGAGAAATAAGAAGATCCAAGCGGAACGATTGGAGACATCTGTGTGAAAACATAGAAAGCACTCCTGAAACTGCAAGAATTCAAAAAGTTCTCTCGAGAGATTAAACCTGACGGGAATTTTACTGACAACACAACTGAAACCCTGAAACACAACGTCAAAACTAGTTTGGGAATGCTCAAAATTTCTGCAACGCCTGTCCTGTCGCAACACTGTTAACCTATACTGGGTTCCTGGGCATACCGGAATCGACGGAAATGAAAAGGCTGACGAATTGGCAAGAACAGGATCAACCACGAAATTCATTGGACCCGAGCCCTTTTTTGGCTTATCTTCTTGCGCTCTTAAAATGGAGCCTAAGTTCTGGGAGAAAACGAAGGTACAGTATAACTGGAACAAGACCTTAAATGCCCGGCAATCAAAACGTCTTATAAAGACGAAACGCTTGTCATACATATAGATTACTAAATCTATCGAAACGTGATCTGAGCCTATACACAGGTTTAATAACAGGACACTGTCCTAGTAAATATCACCTAAAGCTCATCGGTAAGCTAGATGAAGATAAATGTCGCTTTTGTAACCTGGAGAGTGAAAGCTCTGAACATTTACTGTGTGACTGCGTTGCACTATTTCATAAGAGATGCAGATTTCTTGACAAAGGTATTATGGAGCCTTGGGAAATCTGGGTTGTTAGTCCCAAAAGGGTAATAAATTTCATAAGGAATATATTACCTAGTTGGGATCATTGCCTTTAATAGTAGTGGTAGTTACTAAGAATAGTGACTCGGCATTGCAATTTGGCATACATAAACAGAGGACTCACCACAATAGAACAATTAATGGTCGCGGTGGTATCATGTCCCCAACACAGGAAAAAAAATGGTTACAATACATTCAATTGTAAATCTATGAGATTTTTTTATTCTGGTTCTCTTTGCGAAAGGTTTTTAAAAGCAGTTCTGAAAAGTGTCATAATGGATGTCATAATCGTGTAAATCAAAATTCAACAGATTCAAGCGCTGTGCAAAAATCAACAATTTGAAGTGCAACCATCATAACCTACGTACCATGTCATCAAGGATAATAGACAAAATTCGTTCCTTGGGATATACCCATGAATTTGACGAATCAATGAGTATTTGTGAGTCATGTCGTGGATTGAATACGAAAATACCACCGATCAGATGGAACTGACGAAACTATGCAACTATCAATTAGTGAACCGTCAACGAGTGGTCAACAAATCGAACATGAGTTAGGTAAGTTATCCTTCAACATGTGTGCAACTTCTTTTATAAACTTTCCACTGCATTCATTATTATAATTTTAACCTTTTTTATCTTACAGATATGTACTATCAATTCTATCATTGGACTCAATCCTGTTAACAGATCAACTGCAGGGTCCATATAATGTTAAAAAGTTTAATACCATTGCTGAAACATTGAGTTTATCGTCAATCTCATCTAGAAACATGAGAAGTATGGAATATCGCATCAACAAATCATTGCAGATTACGAAAGCAGTGCGAAAAAATATCTTCGGAATAGATTCAACGGATGTTGGCAAAGTGGAGGCGTATGACGAGATAAATATGCAGTTTATGGAGAAGTTCAATAACCATACAACTGACAGAAGCAAACAGATTAAAATACTATCTGTACTGCCTAAGTCTTGGTCGGTAAATAAAATCGTAAGAGAGTTTAACGCACCAAAGTATTGGTGAGGCAGGTAAAGGATCTTGTTGATTAACAGGATATTCTTTGTACTACCGAAAAAAGAAGGGGGCATGGTATTGATGACGAAACAAAACAATTAGTAAAAGAATTCTTTGATGATAATGAAAACAGCAGACCTATGCCAGGAACAAATGATTTTGTTTCTGAGGTTCGAAATGGCAAAGAACAACAAGTTCAAAAACAACTCTTGATGATGTCGCTCAAAGAGGCTTATATGATTTTTGTTGATATGTACAAAACTGTGAGTATTTACACAATTGCGACCAAAGCATTGTATTTTGTTTGACTCTACTGGTATACATAATGTATGCTTATGTACAATTCATGAAAATATAAATTTAATGTTCAACAGTTTAAGAATTAAGTCACAAGATGTTTCCACCAGAACAGATGAATGTTTTTTCCGTGTTCGTGAAAAGTGTGCTTCCAATGAACATATTGAAGAGGAACTTACATTGAAATTAGAATCAAATGACAAAAAAGATGACTCACCATACAGTTGCAGTTCATTTGTTCATCTCAATGATGATATATTTTATGAAAAAATTAACGAACTTTTCTATAATTTATTTGATGTCTCATGGGGCAGCATCGTGATACAAAAATAAGAAGAACTTTGCTAGTCTATGTAGATTCCAGTCAAAGCATGCATTAAGAGCAGAATGGCATTTTTTGCAACGTCCCATGGAAAAGGTCCCTGTGATGCTATTGGTGGCACTCTCAACCGAATGTCAAAGAGAGCAAGTCTTGCTCGAGATTATGGAAATACCATAACAACCCCACGAGAGTTATATAACTGGGCAGTTGGACAGACAGACAAAAAAATCACCAAATTGAATTTCTATCCACTCGTATCCACTGAACAGTACATTAAAATGTTAGAAGAACTCGAAGAAAAATATAATAATAACACAACAATACCAAGCACTCAGAAATTCCACTGATTTTTACCTATTCGTGGTGACAAATTAGAGGCAAAAGGGTATTCAGATGAACTAAACCTGTTTCACATGATCTGTAAACAAAATAGAAAAGAACTTTAAACATGACATAGCTCTAAGACAAATATTATAATATGTATGTATGAGACATTAGAAATACATGAATATATAAAAGTGAAATTCAATACATATTGCGATCAAACATTAAAACCCTTCCAAATGGTTGAATAAATAGGACAACATCTCCTAACAAATTGAGCTTCATTGGAGTTTTTGATAACAAAATACACTGAAAAAAAATCAATGGGACATGAAAAAGTTTATGTAAGAAAAATTTGTGTCCATAAAAGTGCCCATCTTGTGATGTATGAACGGTTGGTAGGGAACATAATTACCTATCTTCGGACAAAATTTCATCAAAATCAAAAAATTGTGTTTTTTTTAAATCGACTTTGAATTTTTTTTAAATGATTTTTTTCAGTATAGGGCTCGCTTTGGATTTTTTCAATATATTTTTCTTAAAACTTGACTTATTTTGTGATAATCACCCATACAAACATTTTTTCTAGGAGTAGTCATTTTTTTAACCAGAATTCCTCACCAGCAACAAATACACGTTGACCTGTAATCCTGAGGTATAAAACGCCCCCGTGTGATACGGTCAAAAATACGGAGGACAATCTTGTATCGGTTTCGATCTGCAAGAGTAAATTGATCGTCGGTTTTGGCTATGCATTTCAAAGATTTGTCCGGAGGTCACAGGGGAAGCCAACCTGAACGGACGAAAGCCAACCTGAATATCGACATCGATCTAACCGTGGTGAAGCTGGTTCCTAAGGGCAAAACTATTGAATCGGTATCCTTCGTCACCTTCAAAATTTGCCTTGACCCTTCACTTAACCGTGAAGCGCTGAATCCCGAAACATGGCCTGATGGACTTCTGTTTCGAAAATTCGAAGACTACGGATCTTCAAATTTTCGGCACCCACTGATTAATAACTTCCAAGCATTACCCTCGCCTCTTCCTCAGACTCCATCATCCGTCCCTCCCATTATGGACCTGTGCTGAAGTGGCCACTCCAGTTCACAACAACTGTAATTTTTTAGAAGCTCCATTGCCAGTTTTTATTTCAACACCGGGATGCAAACCTGAAAGCCTCACGGAAACCCCTTATCCTCTCGTCACAGTTCAGTTACTCTCGCCTGCGTTCTGCAGCCATCCCGGGCCTGTGTATGAGCTTGGATAATATGTCTTCCAACTAGTTTAACAGGCAAGTATTTATTTATTTATTTATTTATTTTCTTGGCATTTTCTAGGATCGGTCGTACCCGTGAGCAATAGAGAGCTTTCAGGTAGTACGGGTCAGTGAAGTCTCTCGAGATTTTTGGCACAAACCCTAGCTGGCGATTAGCCTTAGAGATCACTGCAGAGCGATGGTCAAACGATAATTTATGATCCAGTAAAGCACCTTAATCGCTGAACTGGCCATTGATGGTATAGTCGAAAACAATCGGCTGCTTGTTCAAATGTTCGACTTTAAGTGCACTTTAGAGTGATAATACAAAAAAAAATCATCTAGATTTCGAAGAAATTTGGGGACTTTTCCCGGAATACGTTTCATCAACCGGCGCACATTATCCTAATTCATCTTATTCTACTTGTATCTCAATTCATTGATGCGTTTGACGCCACTGGCATGCATATTCAGCTTCCTCTTCATAATAGCCAAAAATCTCTCTATCGGTCTAAGCTGGGGACAGTTTGGTGGGTTGAGCTTTTTCGGTATAAACTGAATCCCGTTGGTTTCAAACCACTGTAGCACTGTTTTATTGTAATGACAGCTTGCAAGATCTGGCCAAAACATGACCGGTTTATTGTGGGATCTGATGAATGGGAATATTTGCTTTTGGAGATATTCCATTCCGTACAGCTCTGAATTAAATGTCTTATCAGTGATGAAAACCTTGGTCTTCCTAACGTAGCTACAGATGCCTTGCCAAATCATGTATTTACGGGCAAATTTAGCTGCAAACACAAACTAGAATTTGGCAGAAACATCTCCTCGAGCCGTAGCCAACTAATTTTTTTTTGTCCCGGTAGCTGTTTGAATTCGGCCTTTACATCGGTTTCATTATCCATGAGGAGACAACCATTGAATTTTGTCAACACCTGATCATACAGTTTTGTGGCACGGATTTTGGCCACATTGTTCTGCTTTTGAAATTTTTGCGAAACTTTTTGGCCAAATCGTGGTCTGAGATGTTGGGGTTTGCCTTAATAATCTTGATGACTTTGTTCGGTAGATGACGGTTGACAGTCCCCGCCCGACGCTTGCTTTGAGGCTTTCTGGGAAAACCCCACACTTAACCTTCCTTAAGCTTGTATTACACTGTTTGTCCAATAGCCAAATATTTGTCATAGGCAGATGGGCATCTGACAAACATCTATGATATCTGTCAGCTGTCTAGCTGCCTATGCCAAATATTTGGCTATTGGACAAACAGTGTACTACAAGCTTTAGCTTGGCTTACCGTCCAAACACAATGATAACGGAAACGGAACGGAAAACGGCAATTTTGACAGTTACTGCAAATGACTTCGATATGTCCAATTAGAATCGGCTTGGATCTAGCCTGTTTTCTTTCCGACAAGCAGGCATACTCAGATCGGGCTTTGCCGTTTTGCGTTTCCGTTATCATTGTGTTTGGGCCATTACGTTAGCAACCGTTTGCGTTCAATAGTAAATTATAGTTTCAAACGGTTGATACCATGAACAAACGAGACTACAATTTCTTCCTCCGGAAAGGAAGTGTTCGCACCGTGACCAGAAACATTTTATTTTTCCCAGCAGATTTTCTAGCAGCTAAAACTGTTTTTTATTTATCAACTTTTATGTTTTAGATGTAACATTAACATACAAGAAGTGGTTTAATTTGGTAACTCTCGTGTTGCGAAACAATCGATGTTGTGCAAGGGGTGGATTGCTCAGCACACTTTTCTTATGTGTTATATATTCGAAATGTCGGTTTAAAGTTTAACACAAGTAGCAAATCGAAGATGAACGTCTTTGTGGCTTAATTTCAAACTTCATTTTTGAGCTTCATTTGCTCTTTTTAGTAGTTCTTGTCATACTCGCAATAGTTTCAGACTTCAACTTAAAGTTCAAAAACTATGCCAGTAAGTAAAATGTAAGTTAAATTCGATAGGTCTAATATAATTTGATTTAAAATAGACTTAAGCTAATGTATTTTATAGACAGTAGAAGATGAAACATAGACTTAGTCTACTTCTTAATGTTTCAGTCAAAATCATGCAGTTATGTTGTATATATAAGTTTTAAATATATTCTTAAGACTCACTTAATTTCATAACTCGAAATTAAGGGCACTACTATTACGGAAGTTTAAGCTTTAAATTAAGACAAATAGATTGGGATCATATAACTGTGTATTGCCGTTGTGATCTGTTGTCTCTATTGACAGAAACTCATAATGTCACGTTAATCTACTAATCAGTGAAAACCGGTTCATTACCCCTTTCATCAGTGTTGCCGGAATAGGAAGTAAAGCCGTGGGTTTAGGCTAACTGCGATGTAGGGTTGATGTTTCTTCTACTGGTGGTTAAGCTGCTGAAGTCTGCTAGCCATCTAAATAAAGAAATAATAGAATAAAAGGAGAACCATCAATTTTTGTTTGGATAAATAAAATCAGTTTGCATTCAAGACTCAGGATTTTCCTTTTGACATGAGTTAAATTGATCTACAGAAATGAACATGACATTTAATGACAAACTGTACCTTCATAAATTCCAAGTCCTTGGCATCGAAGAACAGTACAAACATCATTTTCTGCTAGGTTCGTTGACCTCTGATCCTGCAAAAACTAAAACACATGTGTCGAACCAAATTATCGTTCCTTAATGCTTCATCACAGAACCTGACGGTTCCAAACAAAAAGCCAAACGCTTTCAAACGGCTTCAATTAACCTTTTTGTTATTCCTTCCGACGAAGTATTCGCATCATCAGTCAGTCAGGTCCATCATACCTACCTTGCATCTTCATCCTCGAAAGCAGCCGTTGCAAATTTTCTTCTCTTCGTGCCACCCGCCCCCCATAAATTGAATCCCCGTGAGGTCCCAAGTTGAAGAGTTCATAAAACAAGGTGCATCAAACTTCCCATCCGCATGTGTGTATTTATTGTACATGCATTTTGATACAAAAGAATTTAATTCCGGTCATAACTCGCGGGAACCGGGCCCGGCTGTTGTTGTTAGTGACCGACACTAATAATTACAATTAAATTAATACCTACCTGTCACGATTGTGCGCGGCTATAATTTTTATCAAATTATCTCCCCTCTGGAGATGAGCACACGCACGCAGGCCCGCGAGGCGACGAAAACGTGGATTCTTTATTGAGTCCTGGCTCCTCTCTTAGTGCGGTAGCGTCCAACGGTGAAGGTAGATATTTCAGTTTTTAGGATTCTTGAGAAGAAGAGAAAAAAGCATCGAAAACCAGATGATTGACTTCCTTTGAAGATTATTCGTTTTTCGACCAGAGGCGAACAGGGGCACATGTTTTTATGTTTTGTTTGTTGTATGATTTTTTCGTTTAAGTCGGATAGATATAACTGACGATGTTGCTCGTTTGAACAAATGGTCGACCATCAATTTTTGATTGATTTTCTTAATACTAGAATAGGTACTATTTTTACTTTTGTTGTTAATTGTTTAGCCTGATAGTTTCTGCTGTTTTAGTGTATGTTGTGTAGTAATTTGTATGTAATTTGAGTTGATAAATGCTATACCTTAAACGTGAATTTTGTGGTTCTTTTACGGTAGTATTTGTTTAAATTTTAAAAAGTTGATAAGCTACCTAACTACAATAACTAAAACCTCCGATGACCGGATAAGACGACCTCAGGTAGGACTTTCTGAACATTTCCATGATTATTACCTATATCTCGCCGAGGGCTAGGCAATGGATCTCAGAATTACTGGTTCTTGATGGATTGGTCAGAATGATCCATGGTTTTACAATTTCCCCCGACCAGTCGATCGGTATAGTACTGAGGGGAATTTTATCATCCCCTGGACGAACGAGGTGAAGTGCCTTGAAGTACGGAAACAGATAAGCCTGTGTTTAGCTGCTTGTCCCAGTTGTTGAAGTAGTCGGACAGAACTTCAAGATCTGACGATGAGCGAAATATCCATCGTTCTATCCCAAGCCATGGAAAACTTGGCCGGTTGAATCCAGTTGCCCGCTACTCCGGAACCTGACTCGTGACGGTAAGTCCACTCTGTTTTGCCAACAGAGTATGGATAGAAAACAACCGGTCTGCTTCTTGGTAACAAAGCCTCGTAGTATCCGTAATAAAGGCTGACAAGTTGGGACTCGATCCGAGGGTCTACAGGTCCATCTATCTAACCTGCTGTGATTCTTAAATCCTCGAGCGGTTCGTCAACCACCTTCTATACGGGTTCCTTTGCTCTAACGATCTACTCGTCAACCACTTGCCTTCCAGCCGGGTTTCACCACAAACACCTACCTGGATACACTAGGATCGCTGCACAATACCTTCAGGACGGAAACTACGTTGAATTCACCATCTTTGACATCTCAAGACATACAATCGGGAATGGATGCCAGACATCCTCAAAAAGCTAATCACTTAAATACCATCCGGACATATAATCTCCTTTTTGCGAAACGTTCTCCAAGTTACCGTTGGAAACCACCGCTCCAACAACTTCAACGAGTAAACAGGCATCCCAAAAGGCACGGATATTTCCATCATGCTATTCCTCGTTCGAATGAACGGTATTTATCTATTTATCAGTTATCTATTTATCTATTTATCTATTTATTTATCGGTATTTATCAGTGGGCATCTTCATCTTTGTCTACACAGACGACATAGTCCTGAAGGTCGCGAGAAGCACAATAACTGCCCTTCACGTAGAAAATTGGTACAAACTCTGTGGTACATCGAGAACTAGACATCAACCTCCAGCTTTCAGCAGTCGACGAAGAAAAGCGGCTTCACACACATCTGCGACAATAACCACCAGACACTGGCTGCTCCAATCAGTTTCAGAGACTGCCCCATCAAACAGCAGACTTCAGTTAAGATCTAAGGTGTCATTCTCGATCGGTCTTTATTGTTCCTCCAACACTTCGATGAAGTTAAGCAAAATTGTACCGCGCAGGGCGCCTAAACTGCAACCGGCCATCCAGGTTTCGAGTTGCTGCAGCCATCGTTTACAGCAAAATCACGTACTACCTAGAGATCACCAGCCTAGCCAGACTGCTGCTGTCAGCGACCATCGGCCCGGTATATAATACAACGTCTGCGGTCACAGCCTGCGCGTTGACAATGGATCTGCCATTTGCTATCAGGCTGCCAGTTTCCTAACAAAAACTACCGGGTCCAGCGATGGAAGGATCCTCCTAGAGGAAGCCAACCAACTTCTTCATAGCCTCGCCAACCAGGTGCTCCTTCCAGTGGCTGAAGTTGACTGATATAGAGCCAAGGGCTAGAGCCAGCCGACAGTAGGAATGGATGACACTCTCCGTAGGTATGAAGCAACCCCGCAAACGGTGCAAACATCGTTCCGTGAGTTTGCCGACTAATAATTTCCGGACACCACGTCCGATATACGGATGGCTCTGTTGGAAGAGATGGGGTTGGCATTGTAATTAACAACCAGCACTTTGCTGAATTCCATGAGTTCCCAAAACAGTGTTCAATTTTTCGGCCAAAGCCCTAGCTGCCTGGCTAGCACTGACCACCAAATCTGACCAGCAAATCTCTGTTCTCAGCGACTCAGCCCACGTTGCTGCAGCCCCCGGCATAGAAACCCCAACCCACCCTTGGGTCCAGGCAATCATTATGTCCATCCCAACCAATACGGAAAAGCAATCGCATGGATAACCGGCCACTACGGCAACAACGAGAGTTTCGAAACTAATCGTCCGGCAAACACAGTTTCTTAAGACAACATCAAAAAGTGTCCTTCAAAAGTAATCTGAAATGCCTGGACCGATAGCAAGCGATAAGCTGTGCCTTGTTTAACACGCATCACTCAATAGAGCATTTCTTGTATCCCCAGTACAAGGGACCACGCTTGCTTTCCGAAATCTTTGGCAGTGTAAGGAACAACCTCAGTAAGGACCCCACGCTTGTTTGATGAATCCCACCTCTACAACGCCATTTAAACACCGGAACTAAAAACTCGTTAAACTGATGTAAAGGGTCTGCAGGTGGTGGACCTCCCAACGGGGCCTGCCACCGGTTGGTGACTCCTTCCTCAAACCCAAACGATACCAGTATTTGTCCACAACATTGCAATTCACACCACACTGACCAAACACTATGACCAAGGGCCGTCCCTCCCAGGACCAACCATAGGCTTGCATGAAAAAGGACACCAAGTAAAGATCATTTTGAAACGAGACTGACAATTTCAACCTCCTCACCCATCCACACCTCCACCTCACTCTCCTCATCGTTTTGCATTACCAGAGACAAATCAGCCACAGGCAGAAAGAAACCTCATGTTACCTAACATCGACGACTTCCTGAATGTTCAGAGTCAGATGAAGATTCATCCGAGCCTTGTAGATGATGGAAGGGTAGTTCGCAAAGATCGACAAAATACCACCAGTCTCCGTCAGAGGAGGAATATCTGACGTGAAGTTGTTCTATAGGATAGTAGAACCCCAGCATCAACGTAGAACGTATTAGAGTTAGAATTGTTCAGGAAGATCTGAAAGAATCCTTTAGATAATTTTTTCATGATCTTGACAAGGTATATCGGGAAGTGGAATCGATGCTGTTTAACTGATTCAATACAAGAGTAGTTTTTGCTGACGAAATTTGCCTTTTAGAGTCACAGAGGAACTTCGGTTTGAAAAATGGTGCAAAAATAACTCTTTTAACCAATATATTGAATAAATGCCTACGGATGATCTTTTTTTTTAGACGGGATGGACATTCTGCCAACAGACTCCTGAAAAACTCAGAGTGTGGGAGTGAGGGCACCAACTCCTTGACCCCCTAAAAACCCACCCGTGCCTCGAGCCCCGGCCCTATATTTCGCTATAGCTTCAGGGAGGGGGCTACGTACGTACCCACTATATCTAACTACATAGGACTATAGTAGTTAACTTTGCCGACCTGACGCTGATTCGATCGAGATGCTCCTTAGAACGTCTGGGAGTGTGGTATTACACCAGAGTCGTCCCTGTTCCTCGTGTCATGACCGCTTACGACTTCCTGCTGGACCCCGTGCCGTATGGCTTAACGTTTTTAGGGTGCACCATGGAGAGGCGAAATATTTCCACACCTCAAGACACAATGATCATCTAAATTATCCAAACTGTCCTTGACTTCAGATCTTGATGTTTTACCAGATCGGCAAGAAGGTTCAAAGTGTTTTGACTGTACTTCTTGGCTGTGAAAACTTCAAAAAAATGTCTCCATCATTACAAACATATTGTAGTTTTCTTAGAATATCTAAGGTACATAGTCAAACCTGTTTGTGAGTTCAGGTGTTTGTATTTTGCATAATCAAAAAGGTTATATACAAAGACTCAATCATACTTATAAAATTCAAAAGATCCATGAAATATCATTGCACAAATATCGTCATATCACAGTATTCTCAGAATATCTACGATACTCGAAACTATTCTTGAGTTTAGATCTTGGTGTTTTGTATGATCAACAAAGTGATTTACAAGGTCTCCATCGTTCTTATGAGTTGGAAAAGCTTCAGGGGACATCAAAGTAAAATTATAGTTATAGTCTAAGAATATCTACGGAACTCCATACTATTCTTGAGCTTTGATCTTGATGTTATGTATGATCAACAAGGTGATTTACAAAGACTCAATCGTTCTTATAAGTTTCAAAAGGTCCATGGAACATCATTGCACAAAGATTGTCATATCATGGTATTCTCAAATTATCTACGGCACTCTAAACCATTCTTGAGTTAAGATCTTGATGTTTCTCAAGATCAACCAGGTGATTTGCGAGGTATCCATCGTCCTTATGAGTTTTAAAGATCCATAGGACATTATTGCCCAAGAATTGTCAGTATTCTTCAATCGATCTTGATGTTTTCTAATCGATCATGATGTTTTCTATTATCAATAAGGTGATTTACGAGGTCTCAAACGTTCTTTTGAAATATAAAAGCTTCATGGGACATCATTGAATAAATATAGTCATATTATAGTATTCTCAGAATATCTACAGAGCTCCAAACTATTCCTAAGATCCGGTCTTTATGTTTTGCTTGATCATTAAGGCGATTTACTAGGATTCAATCGCACTTATGAATTGGTCAAGTTCCATGGGACTCTGTAGTACAACTATTGTCATAGTAGAGTATCCTCAGACGGTACTCCAAACTATTCTTGAGTTCAGGTCTTGGTGTTTTGCATGGTCAACAAGGCGATATACGAAGACTCAATCGTTCTTATAAGTTTTCAAACGCTCCATGGGACAAATACAGTCATATCACAGTTTTCTCAAAATATCTACGGAACTCCAACCTATGCTTGAGCTCCGATCTTAATATTTTGCATGATCAACAAAGTAATTTACGAGGTCTCAATCATTTTTATGATACATTAATTCTTATGTTATTTATTCTCCGTACGAGGAGTAACGATTATGATGTAGAAGGAGATGTTCGCTCATCACCATGAGGCACCAAGAGTGAACATTAATGTTTTTGGCTAGAATGAAAGATGTGAAGAGAAAGTGTTGATAGTTCCGTCAGATGCGGCAGGTAGAAAAATCTAACAGATGTTTTTTGAAAATTGAGCGAAAGGGCATGTATCCAATGGTACTCGAACCATGGACGTCAATCTTTGCCTAACATCCCACTGCGGGGTAGGTTGAAGCAACGGAACAAGTCCGCCACCTCAACAGGCAAAAATTGACGCATGGAAAGACGCTCATGTACCACTGTGGCTTGTATAGTTATTCTAGCGATCTATTGTGTGCACTCTGTTTATTGATGCGCACATGGGAGAGGAACTCTCTCCTTTTTTGGGTTTGTTTTGATTCGCACCGACTGACGATCACTAACGTTTCTTCTCGTCGTCTCCAATGTAGAGACCTCGGAGAGAAAACACCGTGAAGCGATGCGATACTGGTCCCCACCAGTATAATTAATGGTTACCACCATTTTTGGGTTTACATACATTAATTCTTATGTTATTTATTCTCCTCGCACGGAACGCTGTGAGATTTGAACATATAAGCAATTATGCAAATTTTTGAAGAGCATATTTTCATTGAAAGTTGTTGTCTAGGTTTCATATACATATGTGAATCTGTGAGGACATGCAGTAGATTTCAAAATAAAGTATTGCTGAAATTTACGAATATCTTAACTCTCGGAACCATGTGACCATTGTTTTGCAAACGAGCATGTGCTAACAAGAAGCTTACTTATCCAAATAGGACGCTTCAGCCAACCTTGCTATAAAAAACAAAACATCAAAGCTTCCAACTTACTTCCTACCCGGACGGAGATTGACCAAGATAAGAGGCATATTCCGCAAAATTGCTTCCAGCTACACAGGTGTGCGTGTTCTCGACATGCTATCCCGTACTTCTTACTTGGAGCGATGAAAAATGATAGTTTATTTCGTTGAGAATGTTTTTTTTTTTGCTCCCATTACAATTATACGGAAACTCCCAATTCTAGTGAAAACAAATTCCATTGCCAAATGAGTGCTTTTCGCAAAATGGAGCGTGTTTTAATGCGTGCGATAGGATCTACATGATTTCAGCGGGAATGGATAACGATCGTGACGGTTTTCAGCTTAAATTTCAGTTCAGTTCGAGGTGAAATGGGTTCTCATTTTTCGGTTTGGAATTTGCTTCAAAATTACTGGAAAAAAAGGAACGTTGGAAAAACTTCGTTCAAACTAACATCATAAGAGTAAACAGGAATCCACCAGATGCATTTCGTCACACATCTTAAATCAAAGTTGCTGATTTGCATACCCCTTGTTCGTGCACACATCGCATAGAAGGGGAAGCAATCCCGGCTCTAATAATGGGAACTCGGTCAACAGAAAAAGGGTTAAGCCAGGAGCCATACCGACGGCGAACGGTTGACATAGTGAGGCATAATTATTTATGCAAACGAGTTACGGGAGAGCAGCAAAAAATTAAATGGGAAAGGTAGAAAAGACGCACATCCGCATTCACTTTTCATTGTCCCATCCGCGTGTGATTCGTTCCGAGGAATATGATTTTGTTTTCCAGCATGTGAGAATCCTAATTTATATTCAAATTTCCAGCGTCTCTTGTGCGAAGGTACAAAGAGGATGGTTTCTATTGGATTTTATTTTTTGTTAGCCGTTGTTGTGAGGTGCTGGGAAACGAAATATATAAAAACAAACGGACAAAAAATCGTCATAAAAAATGAGATAAAGGGTTGAAGAGGAAACGTCCGTTCGGTAGGTAGGTTGCTGTCTGCCAGGAGTCTGAGAAACGATCAGAGTCTCGCGCGATGGCAATAACCGAGGAAGTGCTTAGTGAATCAAAGGCTGCTGCTGCTGATGGTGATTGGATGGATTTAGTTGTGTTACGATGAGTTTGGAAACTGTTCTGGTAGTTTGGATGCTGTTTTTGACCAAAAGAATCAACTGAAATAGTGAAAGTGAAATATTGTTTCCCAATACGCAGATGACAACGTGTGAGCTAAAAAGGATTCTTTCATAAAATGTAGAATAAAAATAGAGTTTTCATAACAAAGTGAACTCAATTAAAACTTTTGTTTGGGTAGAGTGTGCGTAATTTTTGAAGTGGTAACCTGGTGAAACTAATGTTCAAACAAAACTTATTAAATAGTTTATAAATACGCAGTCTAGTTTGATAAATAATCATCAAAAAATTACAGTATCTTTAAAAAACTTGTACGAAAAGTCTCTGAGTTCAAAGTCTTATAAAACTCCCTAGTGATTTCAAAATAACATAAAAATATACAATAAACAATTCAAACAGTAAGTCACACTGTGTGTACCTTTGAGTCAATGAAGTGGTCAGTTTTTGATTCTGAACCGGTTAACCTGAATTGTTCTTAAGAGTTAGCTAAAGTCAAGCTAGGAGTTGAAAAATCACTGTTTTGATATTTTACAAACTGAGATGATTTACTTCGAAAAAAAACAAACACTATTTTTTTTAAACTTCTTGACATTGTTATACATAAATACAGATTACACGCTGTAAATTTTCCCCTACATTAGTTTTTCCAATTAACAATAAGTGGTTTGTATGAAATTATACATCAAAAAGGGTCCTGAGAAATTATGATTGATTACGTTATTAACAACATAGCAACAGACATAAACCTCCGACGCAAGAAACAAGAGTATGACATCACACTCCGTTAGAAGAAATCAATTGTTATGCAGCCCATTATAAATAGTTTCAAAAGATGCCCAGCCAAACTTCATAAAATATTAGGAATATATTCATAGCGAATCCGTGAAAACTATTGAATGGATTCGTAAGAATGTTCCTAAGCGTAGGCAGAAAAAACATCAGCATTAAAAAGAAAGATATCTCTCTTTTATTGATTATTTAGAGAAAGTTAAATAAAATTCTCTTTTCAAGAATTTCGGAAACTTTCTGCAGCTAGTCGAAACTTGAAGTTTTATTTGATAAATTAAAATTATAAATATATTATCAGGAACTATGTTGAGCGCTTAGACTATGCTATTTCAATCTTTTTGAAAAACAAGGTTTTATTCTCTAGGGAGCGTTCTTTCTTCATTTATTAATTAATTCTGTTTTGATTATATTGGAGAAAAATTAAACTCCATTAAAACTTTTAAAAAGTACTAACCAACTGGTCGTCAAATTTGAAAAGCCACCGAGTCTTTCATCGAATTTGAAAAATACGTAACCTTCCAAAAAATTAGAGTAATCTATGTCTGCGACTATTCTTACCCGAATGAAGAAACAAGACATGCTCCATTATTGAGTGAGCGTGTGATAAATTATGGAGACTTTCCAAGCTAAATCCGCCGCAGAGAGGCTGAATAAAACAGTTGATTTGCCGTCGGTATCCGGTGAACTTTTCAAAGCGACAGAGATGATTATGGCAGGAGTAATCAAACATCCAACGAGACAAACTCCAATTTGGGTTCGATGTAATGAATCCCGAATAGGAGACAACAACATATCTATACCTGGTTTTGATCTCTGGTCGTGGTATTAAAGAGCTCAGACTAAGAGGTAAGATACATAAGCAAAATACCTAAAAATTGCAAGCAAAATATCTCTCGAATACCAAAACTTGTTATTTAGGATACCTGAGAATACCTAAGAGGTACTATTTTGATATTGCCTTAACCTCAATTTGATATTTGTAAAACATTGTGAGAACAATTTTATAGTATTATCCTCAAGTGTTTTACCTCTTAATCTGAACCTTTAAATACCAAGGCCAGTTATCAAGTGATTCGTTCCTGCTCGGGATTGGATCAGATACAATTTTACCATAGATCATATTTGTGTTTTAGTTTGAGGAAATTATAATTGATACAGTTCCAGTTTTACAACAACGCTCGCTTCTCTAGGGATTGGTTTGGCGCACTCGTATTGGAAAAAGATGGGATGACTCGTTTACTTTGAGTTTGACTCATTCGTCAGAAGCACTTTTTTGAATTTTACAATACCAATCTGAATTTTATAATATCCGAGCAAATGTCCCTTGACACAGCCAGTAACTCATAAAGGAAATGAGCTGTAAACAATATTAATGCTGAAATAACTTTGATTAGACTTTTTCTCAAATGCGTCACAAACTTAACGTAACATTTTGCATAAAGATGAAGGTTTTCTAGGATCATGAACCTATAAGAGCGTTTCCAGATGAAATCAGCCGGAAAAAGTCAAAATCTTGCACGACCCTCTCCAATTTGGATGAAACTTTGCACATGTCTTCGGAATTGGTGATGATGGATTTTCCGCGGGTTAAGGGAATTTTTTGACTCAAGACAAATTTTTCAAAAGGGCGTATGTGTTTTTTCATGCGTATTTTACAAAAAAAAATCATAACTCGAAAACCGTTGGTTGTAATAAAATTGCGTCCGAGAAAAAGTTGTAGTTAATTAATTTGACTTTATGAAAAAAATATGCACAGCGTAAAAAAAAAATTTTTTCTTCAAAAAAATCAAAAATTAAACTTAAAAATCAATTTGCAAATCTATCCAACGTACGATTTTTATAATTTTTTTTTGAAAAGGCTTTAAGTCATAAGAAGAAGAAAAGAAGTTGTTCTACCATATTTTAATAATATAATACGATTTTTCTAATGATTTTAAACAAAAATGCTCTTGGTGAGCAACATTCTATATGTACCCGTTTTCGAGATAATTTGAAAGTAATGTCGAAAAAATGGCTTTTTCCATGAAAATATCCCTTTTTCAAAAGTTAGTCGTGAGTATTCTTTTCAAATTGTACATAAAATTTTCAACAACTATCCTTTTGACACCAAGAAGATTGAACATCTTTTTAATAAACGAAATTAACGAATCTTAATTACCAAATAAAAATTTTGAGTTTTTTTTTTTTTTGTTCATACGCGAGTTGACTTAATTTTTCTACTATTTTTAAAAAAAATGTATTTGCGTCTTTAACAAACAACTATTTCCTAACATTCCTATAATTGTTGTGAAAACTCAGTATTTCGTCAGTTGAAAATATTTTCGCAGCGATTTTGTTATCTGCAACTGGAATGAAGGAGTGTGATATTTCTGTGTACCAGGAATTATTTTTGTTTGCTGATAACTACCACCCCATTCTGCAGCTTCCTCTTCATATTCTTCTTGTGAAAACATAGCAAAATGATATTTTTGTGAAATTTTCTTGATTTCTCTTAATAGCCCAATCATACAAAGTTTTCGCACTTGTTATTGGATGGTCATGTTCGACTCTTCTTGAGGTGGTAAGCTGAATAGATATTTTCTAATACCTGCTACAATTTCGGCAAATTTTTGCCGACGGTATTTATCGTTTTTAAATTCTCTAATAGATATCGGAGACACATTTATTCCTGCAATTTCATTATTGAATAACTCAATGTTGTGTATCCTGAAATAATCCGGTAGGTCACTGTCCTGAGAAGATGCCGAGGTAATTGAAGCTGCCGATGGTATTCCCTCCAAATCGTTCCGTGATGAGGTTGGTGCTTCGTCATGTCATGTCCACCGTGTTCTGGTTGCTCCACTCTTTCAACAGGATTACGATGATACGAATATAACCGACATGAATCACAAATTCTTAATGACGTGTCCAAATGGAGCATCAGTTAAATTTCTAAGTTTGGGCGAACACCGTCTCCCGATTTCACGAAAAGGTTTACAACAATGCTTTGTTTCGAGTTCCATTTCAAATCGTTTTTCACTTTACACTACTTATGAAAGACACTGTTAAACAGATGTCATGACTTTGTAATGTGATCCTTTTTATACGTACTAGGTACGCACTTTAGCTACTTTTTTGAAATATTGGTATGTGCAAGGGGTATGCATGTAAATTATATTTTCTGTCAACACCAAAGGGAATGCATGAATAGGTATAATTGGGCGTAACAATTGTATTCTTACTGGTATACACAGTTTAACTAATTAAATACATTATGTTTCTACCTGAACAAAATACGCTTGTACACTAACATGAATACTAATTATTTTTGTTTCGGGTTAGGTTTTCATAATATACTAAAGGGCGATACGGTCAAAATTTGGTCAATATCAACTTGACGTATTTCTTTCAATTTTGCATTTAAAAAACCTGAACACCCCTCATTTTGAAGGTGTGTGTGTGTAGAATGTTGCTCCTATTTTGATTTTGGAATTCACTCTTCAGTTGTCAAAATGCCGTCAAGCAAGAAGAGCAGCGTATCAAAATTTTGCTCGCGCATCGCGAAAATCCGAGCTACTCGCACGCAAAGTTGGCAAAATCGCTAAAGTTGCCAAATCAACCGTTACAAATGTAATTAAAGTGTTTGGGGAACGTTTGTCGACAGCCAGGAAGTCTGGATCGGGGGAAATCGAAAACCGGAAGCCGCTGAGACGACAAAGAGAGTTGCCGGTAGTTTCAAGCGAAACCCTAACCTATCTCTCGAGATGCCGCAAATAAGCTGGGTGTATCGTCTACAACCGTGCATCGAGCAAAAAACGAGCCGGACTATCGACTTACAAGAAGGTAGTGACTCCAAATCGCGATGATAAACAAAATACGACGGCCAAGCGCGATCCCGGAGGCTGTACACGACGATGCTGACGAAGTTTGACTGCGTGGTAATGGACGACGAAACCTACGTCAAAGCCGACTACAAGCAGCTTCCGGGACAGGAGTTTTATACGGCAAAGGAAGGGAAAGGTAGCAGATATTTTCAAGCACACGAAACTGTCAAAGTTCGCAAAGAAATATCTGGTTTGGCAAGCCATCTGTACCTGTGGCTTGAAAAGCAGCATTTTCATAGCTTCCGGGACTGTCAACCAAGAAATTTACGTGAAAGAGTGTTTGAATAAACGTCTGCTGCCTTTCCTGAAGAAACACGGTTGTTCCGTACTGTTTTGGCCGGATTTGGCATCTTGCCATTACGGTAAAAGGCCATGGAGTGGTACGCCGCCAACAACGTGCAGGTGGTTCCCAAGGACAAGAACCCTCCCAACACGCCAGAGCTCCGCCCAATTGAGAAATACTGGGCTATTGTCAAGCGGAACCTAAAGAAGACCAAAAAAACTGCTAAGGACGAGCAGCAGTTCAAGGCAAACTGGCTTTCTGCGGCGAAGAAAGGTGGACAAGGTGGCTGTACAAAATCTGATGGCAGGGGTCAAGCGTAAGGCCCGGCAATTCGGATTTGGAAAAGCGGAAGCCTAACTGAATATTTTTCCTGAATTTTATACTAATTGAACTTGAAAAAGAAATTTAATTTGATTTTTTAAATAAACGATTTCACCGATTTACACGCGTTTTTCCTTGACCAAATTTTGACCGTATCACCCTTTATAAGTAAAAGCTAGCAAATTTTGTCGTGTTACCTAATGTAAATATCAGGAATCAGTTTGTCTAGTATTCTCGGTAGTAAAAAGTATAATGTAGAAAATTTTATGTACAATTTGAAAAGAATACTTTTGCAGATGGACAATCACGATTAACATTTGAAAAAGGGATATTTTCATGGAAGAAGCCATTTTTCGAAATTAATTTCAAATTATCTCGAAAACGGATACATTTGGAATGTTGCTCACCAATGAATTTTTGTTTAAAATTATTAGAAAAATCGTATTATATTATTAAAATATGGTTATTTATACAAAAGCAACAAATTGGAAAAAACTTGAATTTTTCTTACTTCTAAGAACTTTTTTATCTTAAGTTGCTCCATCGTAGAACAACTACTTTTCTTTTCCTTATGACTCAAAGTCTTTTTAAAACAAAAATTATAAAAGTCGTACGTTGGACAAATTTGCTAATTGATTTTTAAGTTTAATTTTTGATTTTTTTGAAGAAAAATTTTTTTTTTTCACAGTGTACATATTTTTTTCATAAAATCAAATTAATTAACTAAAACTTCTTTTCAGACGCAATTTCATTACAACTAACGGTTTTCAAGTTATGATTTTTTGAAAAATAAGCATGACAAAACACATACTCCCTTTTTGAAAAAAAATGTCTTGAGCCAAAAAATTCCCTAACCGGCGGAAAATCCATCGTCACCAATTCCGAAGACATGTGCAAAGTTTCATCCAAATCGGGGTGGGTCGATTTCTTCCGTTTGCTCATTTGGCAGAGAAATGCTCAATAAACAAAAAAGTTCAACGCAACTGGACATGATACGTATGTGGTCTTGTTAGTCTGTGTCTCACTAAAGCCCGCTCTTTTGATTGCATCTGATAATGATTCCAATGCAAGTGTTTTTCAAGGTTTTATAGACTGTTCCAGGAGGTATAAGCACACTTTCAAAATAACAAAAAAAGTCATGTTTTTTAGTTTTAATAATTTTATTTGGCCAATCATACTTGTATTTGTGTTTATCTCATTTAATCAAAATATTTAATCAAAGCCAAGACTCTAACTTTTCCTCAAACATGATCCATTAGCTTCTGCACAGTGGTACTTCCACCATTTTGAACACTTTTGGCCAATCTTTTTCAAACTTTTGGTTGTCGTCCGCTGGTTTATGAATTTTCGAAGCTTTGCTTTGGTTATTGCCCAAAAGGCTCGATTGGCCGTTCGGCGTTTTCATGTCCTTAGGAACGAAACATACATTTTGACTTTTGTACCATTCTAAAGTGTCCTTTGCGCTAATGACATGACGCCAAATCAGGCCAAAACACTACTTGACCTTCGTGCGGCCTGATCATCGGCAATAATCGCTTCTGGAGACATTCCTTAACGTCTTTCTAAGTGTTCATCGTCTCCGTTGTGATGTACGGACTAGATGTTTTACCACCTCGCATATTGCTTGCAAACCATAACCTTCTTACCGAATTTTCGGTAAAAATTGCCGTCTCCGTTTCGGGGATGTCTTTGTCATCACTTACAGTATTGGTGTGGTCGGGAAGCGTTTTGTAATCTAATTTCACATACGTTTCATCGTACATTATTATACGTAGAGTTTGCGGGCCCGAAGGGTTTCACGGACGCGGCTTGTTT